>JAKGSA010002619.1:0-15243 GCA_033558755.1 Philaethria dido
GAAGGTAACCACTTACCATCAGGTGGTCCTTCTGCTCGTTTGCCGTCCGTTATCAATAAAAAAAATAATAGTATGTATGTAAGTTTATTGTTTTTCATTGATCCTTTGTGAAATATGTTTAAATGGTTAATAAGTTTTTTGGTTTTCGTAATTATTTTATGAGTTTTTGAGGATTTATGGCATAATGTGGTAAATTAAGTGGATGTATTGATGTGTAAATTACCGAAGTATTAATGTATTTGTTGTAAAATGTGTATGTCAAACACATAGAATGTGTTTTTAATATATTTTTATTGCCACTATATAAGCCACCATGACGCAATAGAATAACGTCTGAATGTAACCTCGATTGATCGTGAGTTCAATTCGCACTCTGGGGAATTTTTATACTCTACTCTGGTAAGACTAAGCGCGGTGTTAAGTTACGCCACTTAACCCATTGACTGCTTTATTTAGATTTTTTTTTTTTTTTATACCACGACGGTGGCAACAAGGCACACGGCCCACCTGATGGTAAGTGGTTACCGTGGCCTATGGACGCTTGCAACACCAGGGGCATCACTTACGCGTTGCCGAAAAAAAAAAATCCCCTTTTGAAGAACCCCATATTGTAGCCCTCTGGGAAAACCTCGGCAGGGAGATCATTCCACAATTGGAGAGTCCGCGGAAGAAAGTTCCTTTGAAAAGGTTAGATTGTCTTGTCCTGGGTTTTACAGTAATTTTTCATTCAACTTTTTAATATATATTTTTTAACTGAAATGGCCATTTGTGTTAAATTTAAAATAGCAGCACGCACTAAGAGATATCTCGTAGTTGGCAGTTAATGAGTTAACACGCATCTCTAGAATTCGAGCGAAAAGCGGCGAACTTTTTCATTTTTTTTTTTTTTTTTTTTTATCATTTATTTTTTTTTTTTTGTTAAAACATTTTTTTTTATTTTTTCCAAAAACGGGGGACTTTTTTATTTTTTTTTTTTTTTTTTTTTTTTCATCACCTATGTTTACTGTGAAATATAATGAATTTTTGATTAAGTACCAATAATGTATTCAACATAATAAAAAACATGTGATTTTAGTTTCTCGCTTTATCCCACATGCGTTCCAGCATGGTAGGTAGGAGAGACTTTAATGTCAAGACACTCTAGTCCCTGCTTGACGTCTGAATTTGAGACGTTGCGTCAGAATTTAACGTCGTCTGTTATCTTACTAAAGTGCTACGATGGCTTCTATAAAATATGAAATAATTGAATTATTTTCATATTATTTTTCGCAGGAAACCATTCTACATAATAATTTTATATATGTAAAAGTCACGTAATACGCGGACGAAAATTTTCGAGTCACACAACGATGACTCCACGGAAATTCTTGAAACTCAGCTAAAACGATCATAAACAGCTTAAAAGTCGAAAACGTGATAAAAATGTCGCGAAACGCGTTAATTTCTGAACTTGTTCAAAGTTAAACATGAAAAATGCTTGGAAATATGAGTATCTAATTCTCTTGCAAGCTGACGTGGTCTGGAGTTAGAGAAAGTTAATATAAATTTGTTTAATATGCTTTATTTTAATTTTGTTTATTACTTTATTGTACTCAACTTGTACTTGTAACGCCTGTCGTGGCGCAGAGGCACAAGCGACTGTAAACGCGACAGGTTGTGGGTTCGATTCCTACTCCAGGAAATGGAATTTTTCATTTCCTGGGTTTGGTAACAAGGCAAAGCGCGGCGTTGAGTACCGCCATTCAGCACTTATCAATGCCTCAATCTGGTGGAAAGTGGGGAACGGAATTGTTGTAAGAGAACGGAGTGTCTTAACACTAGGTTCTCAGGTTCCCTCTGCCTACCCCGCTATATGCGGGATACAGCGTGAAGTTAAAAAAAAAAGAAAAAGAACTTTGTTGTAACTAGTATTGTGCTATTTTTGACCGACTTCAAAAAGAGGCAGTTCTTAATTCAACTGTATTGTTTATGTATATACAGCTTTTTATTGAGTGAACCAATTTTAATTTCATTTTATAGAACAGCCTTTGTAAAATATACCTTGAATTGGCAATGTATCAAAATACATATTAATCATCTATCGTTGTCGTATCAGGCGTGAGACGCTCATTGCTGAATACAAGGCTCCTCCAAGGATTTCGACGATGATCGGTCTTGCGCCTCCAGCATCCAGCGGTTTCCATTGATCTTGACCAGATTGTCGGTCCATCTGATTCACCTATCTATTTATTTATACATATTATAAATCAAAGTTCCTAAAAGCTGTTTGTCAAAATCTAGTGAACAGATTTTTGTATGGTTTTTAATAAAATATAGTATAATTCTTGAGTAAGGTTTTGGTTAATAGTACATTACGGTTTTATGTAAACTGAGTTATAATAATTATCGTCGATACATTTTAATTTCAGAACTTTTTCGAAATTAAGAATAAAAAATACTTGGAAATATGAGTATCAAATTCTCTTGCAAGCTGACATGTTTAGAGTAAAAGAAAGTTAATATAAAATTCATGTTTAATTTTAAACGTTAAATTTTAGTTTCAAGCAGCTTTCCGCTTTATTCCGAAAAGTGGAGTATTCAGAGGTCCACGGGCGATTAGGGCAGTTCTCGTGGTCTTGGCTTAGTTTTACTGGGTATATGAATGAACTAAATCTGCCGATCCAGATTCCTACATAATCTGTCCGAGCCTCCAATCAGGCGAAATTTGTAACAAAATTTCCTCACGCTTAAAACAAAGAATCGAGGAAGAACTTAGTGTCAAAACACTCCTCTCGCCACTCCTTTCACCGGTTTCCTTAACTCCTTAGC
Organism: Philaethria dido; assembly: GCA_033558755.1. Taxonomy (NCBI): domain Eukaryota; kingdom Metazoa; phylum Arthropoda; class Insecta; order Lepidoptera; family Nymphalidae; genus Philaethria; species Philaethria dido. The sequence continues at coordinate 2,809 of JAKGSA010002619.1, forward strand.
ATGTTATGGATTTACAGTGTGGATGCCAAACCCATTGCGTTGTATGCAGAAGAACTTGGGACTTGGGACCCACATGGAGGTTTAAGAGCCCCTTTTAAATGCACTAATACAAACCTCTATTATCCAAGCCCTTCTAACTACCTAATAAAATTATAAAAAAATCATAAAATTATAAAATTAAATATCATTTGAAATTTACCAAGAAATATTAATTCATAATTTCATTTACATTGCCTCTCAAATATCAATAGTAACGATTGAGAGAGATCTTTACAGTAATATTTCAAATCCTTGTTTACAGTGAACAAACTGGAAACTCTTGTGTTTATTTACTTCAATTTGAAATTCAATATAAACTTTAGTAAGAACAACAACAAAAGTTTATATTTTAATTTCACTGTACATGTGTAACTAAAAACTGGTATAATTATGCTGGCTTTGATTTTGTTAAAGTATGAAGCTTCATACTTTTTGACCGATGAAAAGTATGGGAGGTTCTCAATGTGACTGTATTTTTTGTGTGTGTGCTACCGCATAGCTTTTTACTAGGTTAAACAGTTTTTTAAATTATAGCTTATGCTTAACGCCTGTCGTGGCGCAGAGGCACAAGCGTGTGACTGTAAACGCGACAGGTTGTGGGTTCAATTCCCACTCCAGGAAATGTAAAATTTATTGTATAATTGTTGTATTTTCATTTCTTGGGTTTGGTAACAAGGTAATGCGCGGCGTTGAGTTCCGCCACTCAACATGCAATGCCTCAATTCGGCGGAAAGTGGGGAACGGAATTGTTGAAAGAGAATGGAGTGTCTTAACACTAGGTTCTCTGGTTCCCTCTGCCTACCCTGCTATATGCGGGTTACAGCGTGAAATTAAAAAAAAAAAGGTAATGCTTCTGATATGGTTCTGATATGGTTGCTTATCAACGTATGTCACTTTATATAAAAATGCATGTCAATCTATGGTAGTGTGTGTAACATTTATATATATATATATATATATATATATATATATATATATATATATATATATATATATATATGTATATACACACATATATAACACTACTTTAAAAAGATATATTATTTTAAGATATGATTCTGCACTCTTTCGCTATATAAACCATAAGTGTGCCAAGTTACATGCTCCTCCGTCCGCGTACTTTTCGTAAAAAAGGGCACAATGTTTTTGCTTCACGCATTTATATATAGATTTAATTAAGATCTCACTATTGGTTTTAAATGAATCGTAATAAAGTTACAGCTTAGTTTATTTGAAATTGGTATTATTATTTTTTTCAATTAATTTTGAGGGAACCTACAACCAATTATCCTCATCTGATACTGTCCCACTGTCCCAGTGACTTTGATGATTTAAGACATCAGAAAAATGATTACTTAACCTAAAAAAATAGAGAAGCATTTTTGCGGAACTTAACGCTTTGCGGAACTTAACGCCGCATGTTTTTTCAGTATTTTATTCTATCATACTATTTAACGTTTAATGTATAAAATTCACAATAGCGGCAATAGCATGCAGCATGGGATTAGTAATAAAATCCTTATCCTGTGCGGGGAATCCTAAAAAGGTGGTATAAGTAGATAAGAGTAGCACTAATACGAGATTTGCAAATAAGAAGGCCATGGTGGTGTAGTGGCAATGTTGGACTGTAAACACGATTGACTGTGGGTTCAATGATTATATTTAAACTATAATATTACATAAACTAACGCCTGTCGTGGCGCAGAGGCACAAGCGTGCGACTGTAAGCGCGACAGGTTGTGGGTTCGATTCCCACTCCAGAAAATGTAAAAATTTAGTATTTTCATTTCCTAGGTTTGGTAACAAGGCAAAGCGCGGCATTGAGTTCCGCCACGTAGCATGCAATACCTCATTTCGGAAAGTGGGGAACGGAATGTCTTAACACTAGGTTCCCAGGTTCACTCTGCCTAGGGTAAGCAGAGGGAACCTGAACCTGCTTTATGCGGGATACAGCGTGAAGCTAAAAAAAAGATTTCTATTATTATAACCAACATATCTTAAGTAAAACCAAGTTTCAAAGTCAGTCTCAAAATCGCCATTGTAGACACTCGCTAAGTGCTTTGCATATTGATGGCGGTAGGCGACTTAAGTGCTAGTTTGATAAGCTTACGTGTTGGGATTTCATGGGGAAACTGGGAATTGGTTTGTATTGTGTGGCTTCCTTTCATATGGAAGATAGTGCGGCTTCGATTTTTATTAAATATAAAGTAGTAGACACCATTGTGGCATAATGGGATAGTGTCTGACTTTAAACACGATTGGTTGCAGGTTCGATTCCCATTTGGGGCAATGATCATGTTTAAATTATTCTCATTTCTCTACTCTGGTAAGACAAAATGCGGCGTTGTGTTCCGACAATTTACACGAAACGCTATAAGTTTCAGCGGAAAATTTAGAGCATAGTGACTGACCAAAAATTAAGTCAAAGTCAAAGTCAAAGTCAAAGTCAAATAATTTTATTCAAAATAAGAAGTTACAAGCTTCATTTTCTGAACGTCAAATAATTTACCAAAAAGGACTAAGGACTACATTGTTTTTTAACGCCTATGTTGGCGAAGAGGCAGAAGCGTGAGACTGTAAACGCAACAGGTTGTGGGTTCGATTTTCACTCCATGAAATAAAATTTTTCATTTCCTGGGTTTGGTAACAAGGCAAAGCGCGGCGTTGAGTTCCGCCACTCGGCACGCAATACCTCAATTCGGCGGAATATTGGGAACGGAGTGACTCAACACTAGGTTCCCTCTGCCTACCCTGCTATAAGCGGGATACAGCGTGAAAATATGTATGTATGTAATATGATTAACTATATTGATACTAATAAAAATATTTTCTTTATTTAAAACTTTCCCTGTCTATCCCATAAAATACCTTCAATTTTCAAAGTTGAGAAAGCCATTGTCTTATTTGTAGGTGGAGGTTCCAAAGGTGGTATCCTATGAAGTTTCAGCTATTCATTGCGAGGCGTTATGTGAACAGACTGGCTAAGTTAGAAGTTCTAGATTTACACCTGCGAATATACGACTTAGTGTTATGTTGGAAAAAATGGTGTTTGTTTTCTCTGATAATTATGGTTTAGGTAAAAGAAAAGTAATGTATCAAAAATTGCTCTTAAGAGATTTTAGTGTCATAACACCCCGTTTTTTTCATTCTGTCCGAATTCGAAAGGTTGTTAAGTGGCGCAACTTTTTCTTTAAGCTTCACGCTGTATCCCCAACATAGCAGGGTAGGCAGAGACAACCAGAGAACCTAGTGTTAAGACATTCCATTCTCTTTTTAACACATCCGTTCCTCACTTTCTGCCAAATTAAGGCGAGTGGCGGAACTCAACGCCGCGTTTTGCTTTATAATCGAGAATCTTTATAAGCGAGGAATTACATACATATACTCGTACATAGCTTCACGCTTTATCCCGCATATAGAAAGGTAGGCAGAGGGAACCTAGTGTTAAGACACTCCGTTCCCCACTTTCGGAAATGACGAAACTTTCGGACGAAAAATTTCGGACGAAATGAGGCATCATTTCGTCCGAAATGAGGCATAGAGCGCCGCACTTTGCCTTGTTACCAAACCCAGGAAATGAAAAATTCGATTTCCTGTAGTGGGAATCGAACCCACAACCTTGTGGCACGCTTGTGCCCTCTGCGCCACGACAGGCGTTTGAAAGTAAGCCGAAATGAATGTACTAAATATTATTTTAATATTTTCATTTCCGAGAGAGGAAATCGAAGTCACAACCGTGTTTTGCGTTTCCATTAAGATAATTTAAAAACTATTATTGTCCCTATATGATATAGATAGTAATTTGTTAATATTACTCTTTATATATAAACGCTTACGTTATTGAATGACTGACAGACAATTCGTAGACGAAATTGGATATAGAGATCTGAAATTTTACATGTAGAATTTCTCAAAATTCCTACGGGAGCGGAAGGAAACTGGGTTATAGTCGACGCAAATCGCAGGATACAAATATATATATATATTTTATTGAACAAAGGTCTTAAACGAGTAGAAGTACCACCTATCGATGGTAAGTGGTACCTTCGCTCACAGTCGTACACACCACCAGAAAAGTTATTAATGCGTTGCCGGCCAAAAGGATACAGATGGAAGTGAAGGAGATAATGTAGTGGCCACGGCAGTCTGCCATAAGAATCATCACATTCTGGGGAAAAAATGGGTGGGAATAGGGAAACCTAGCTTGATGACATGTATCGAGCCCAGAACACATTAGATTTTTGGTGGTTCGTCTTTGACATGACAGTGGTCGTGAGCCAGTCTGAGGATGAATCTCCCACCACCTAAAAGACAGCTTGTTAAGTTATAATCTAATTTTCTCTTTTCTCTCGAATACAAGGTAACACACCTTTGTATTAAATCTAGACTTTCATGGAAAGCTAACAAAAGAATAATTAATATTTAATAAAAAATCATTACGGATTTCAAATAAAAAACACAAAAAAGTTACATTATTACGAATAACTCAAAAACTACTCGTCAGATAGCAACTAAATTTGAGCAGAATCACATTAGTACTGACTATTGTATAAAAAAAGGAATCATCAAATTTGGTTCACCCAGTAAAAAGTTACGTTAGCACACATAAAAAAATACAGTCGAATTGAAAACCCCTTGTTTGAAGTTAGTTAAAAACTATGAGAAATATTCATAATCACACGAATATTCCTAACTCTCACCCAAAAATGTTTGGAAGCGAAAGCATTACCAAAATTCCATTACATACAAAGGTACATATAAAGATACATACTAGCTGTTACCCGCCGCTTCGCTCGTGTGGTCTATAGAAGTCCATACTACATACTGTACTGTAAGTGCGTATATGCGTAAAGGCCTCTAAATTTTCATTATTTTGACAAACAATAATATATAAACCAAAATTTTGTTAGGTGGTAGGAGGTTCGTCCTCCGACTGGCTCGCGACCACTATCATGTCAAAGACGAACCGCCAAATATCTAATGATGTGTTCCGGTTCGATGGCATGTAAGCCAGATTTTCCCCTTTCCTACCGATCCTTTCCCCAAAATGTGGTGGTTCTGATAGTGGACTACTACATTGTCCCCCCTTCCATCAGTATCCTCTAGGTTGGCAACGCATCTACAACATTTCTGGTGTTTGTAACGTTTTCCACCTCTCAATTTTTTTCCTTCTAATAAATAAATAATATTAGTAAATTGGCTCATGATACGTCTCGCGGTTAAGATCCATTATTGTTATATTCGTAAGTAACTCAAGTTCTTTTAGAGGTTCAGAGGTAACAGTGTTAGAAAAGATATGGTTTGTAATAATTATTAAGTATCATAGACATAGACGTTTCCGTTGAAATCACTCTCAGCCCATCCGAAGACAAGCTGTGAGCGCGTCCTATCAACCCCTCGATTATAACTATAAAATGAAGTCATAAAAGAGAACCGAAAGCAGAATGGCACCGCCCCGCCACTTTGCCGTGAATTCCTGCCTGACTGATTGAACTTTGCAACAACCACGCAGTCTTATGAACCCTCCGGGACATAACGAAACAGTTAACGTATATGATACTTACGATGCCTCAGCAAATGATCGATCATTAGTTAGCTGTTATTTTTGAATAGTATTAATATCGTATATGATCTTTCTTAAGACTAGTATTTCGCTCATTTAATTTGTGTTTGAACTTTCTTATAACTAGAGTTACGCTCGTATAGATTATATTTGATCTTTCTTAAGTACTACACTTATTCCTAATATATGTTAGAGTTGTAATGTTTTATAACCATTGATTTGTGAGATCAATGTAAGTGTCGTTGTTTCGCATTTCAATTCAGATATTTCTTAAAAGTACTGTTACGCATATATATATTATGTGAGGTGGTTCTCATATTCATTGTTTCACTTATTTGTATCTTATAACGTTTGTTATTCGTAACGTAGATTGGCTTGTGAGACCAACCTAAGCCGTCGTTACGCATACCAATTCGGATCTTTCTTATAATTAATATTACGCTTATTTCTATCTTATAACGTTTGTTATTCGTGTTGTAGATTGATTTGTGAGATCAATCTAAGCCGTATGATACGCCTATCAGTTCGAACGCGCAACCGCTAGGCGGCCGATTATGTTATAAAACCGCACGGCACGCACCCAGCAGTCGATTGTCAAAACTGACCGTGCACTCTACTATGAACATAGCGCTAGACGGACAAACAGGCGGACACTACTACATACACCAGTACTCCGGGACATATTAGCATCGCGCTCCCCGTCGGAGGACACTAGTACATACACCGGGGCCAGGACATAAAATAGCATCACACACCCATCGAACTCTAAGAGAGTAAAGACAGGCGGACACTACTACATACACCGGCGCTGGGACATAAAATAGCACCACACATCCATCGATCTCAACGTGAAAGCGATAGGCGGACACTACTACATACACCAGAACTGGGACATAAAATAGCACCACACACCCGTTCACCACACATCGAAGCACAGTTCAATAGTAGAACGCTTATATAAGGTTTAAGTTTAATTGTGTCACCAGTTATATCAACGTCATCCGCCGTACAAGTTTCGCTTTTACTACCGCAAGACAACAGTTGACATGATATAACCGACCAACGCCACTATAGCGGTTCACCTAAGCCAAACACATTCGGCTCCAGTGATGCAAAGCAGTATTGGGTCGGGCCACCAACATCGGTTATCAGTAGCCCATAGAGCTCGAACGCACATCCACTAGGCGGCCGATTATGTTATAAAACCGCACAGCACGCACCCAGCAGTCGTTTGTCAAAACCCACATTGCATTCTACTATGAACATAGTGCTGGACGGACAGACAGGCGGACACTACTACATACACCGGCACTGGGACATAAAATAGCACCACACACCCGTTCATCACGCATCCAAGCACAGAACAATAGTAGAACGCGGTTATAAGATTTAAGTTTAATTGTGTCACCAGTTATATCAACGTCATCCGCCGTACAAGTTTCGCTTTTACTACCGCAAGACAACAGTAGACATGATATAACCGACCAACGCCACTATAGCGGTTCACCTAAGCCAACACACATTCGGCTCCAGTGATGCAAAGCAACGTTGGGTCGCGCCACCGACATCGGTTATCAGTAGCCCATAGAGCTTACCGAACCCCGACAGTCACATATCACAACGTTATACGGAAGATCTCTGTTATACAAGTATCGCTAACGCAATACAAGACAACCTTCCGACACAGTTTAACTAACCAACACTACTATAGCGATTCACCTCACTTTAACTCATTATATGTAGCGAGCCTTCTACATATTATTTTCCATATCCACTTCAAATACGGTACGGGTCCGCAGACCCGACCGCTCGCATGCCATGCAACTTCATTATTATATTTCATATTCAAATACGGTTCGAGTCCGCAGACTCAACCACACACCCACAGTGCTGCCTCCCTATATATGCCGCGCAACTGTTATGACAACCCGGAACGTCGTACAGCATAATATATTTTTTCTTAAATTCGATATACAATCCCATATACACAATCAGCAGAAGGCCCCTATGCTTCTATCGCTTCCAACTTACTTCATTTCTAAACAAATCCTACTATTTTGACGATTTACGCTCCTGACAATACACGAACGCCTCCCGCTCTCGGCACACTACTCGACGGTTTACGCTCTCGGCAATACACGAACGCGGCCTGCTCTCAGCACGCTACTCGGACGGTTTACGCTCCTGACAATACACGAACTCCTCCCGCTCTCAGTATACTACTCGAACTTTATCTATTTAAAATATGAGATTAATTTATTCATGTTAATTTATATTATATATTTAGATAAATTGATATTCATTTAAATACAAAAGTACTGATCGTTACACACTTAATACTTATAGTTATATTACGGCCCAATTTAAAAAAAATCCTAAAAATTGAGGCCATCGTGGTTCAGTGGGACATTGTGTGGTTGTAAACACCTTGCTTGTGGTTTCAAATCCCACTCGAGGAAAATGATTATATTTAATTCATTTTCATTTACCCGCTCTGTTAAGACTAAACACGGTGTTAATTTCCGCCACTTAATGCACGTCTTCCCCCTTTGACGCGTAAAATACTTGCTGCATTAGCAATTGACATACACATTACACGTGAAACGCGGCATATATAAACTTTAATATACCAAATAAGGCAAAGCGCGGCGTTGAGTTCCGCCACTCACCGAACAATGCCTGAATCCGAGGGAAAGTGGGGAACGGAATTGTTGAAAGAGAACGGAGTGTCTTAGCACTAGGTTCTCAAGTTCCCTCTGCCTACATTGCTATACGCGGGATACAGCATAAAGCTATAAAAATATCAACTTTCATTTCTACGTAAAAAGAGGGTATAAAGTTCCTTCGCGTAGTTCCAAGAAATAATATACCATATCAAATTCTTAGTAATTCGAGTCTAATTAAATAATGATTCACTCGCATCCATCGTCTCCATTATTTATAATTAGCTCGCAGACCCGCGAACGCGAACGCGACATAAATCATTCCTTCTCGTCACGAACGGTGGAACTCAACGCGCCTCCTGAAAAACATCATATTGTTACTTTGGCTTAAGTGTCTTTAACCAATTTACAAAAAAGCAGGTTCATCAATTAAGTGGTTTTTGTGTGTGATTATAACTTTTTTTTTTTTTAACTTCACTGTATCCTGCATATAGGAGGGTAGGCAGAGGGAACCTGGTGGAACCTAGTGTTAAGATATTCCGTTCTCTTTCAATGAATCGTTCCCCACTTCATAAATTGAGGCAATGCGTGATGAGTGGCGGAACTCAACGCCGCGCTTTTGCCTTAGCACAAACCCAAGAAATGAAAAATACTAAATTTTACATTTCCTGGAGTGGGAATCGAACCCACAACCTGTCGCGGTTTGCAGTCGCACGCTTGAACCATTTTCGTTTTGTATTACCAGAGTAGATAAATGAAATTAATTTATATTATTATATTTTATTATTAAATAATTAAAATTATTAAAATTTTAACAAATAAGAATATAGATTTCAAATAAATGCACCAAAAAGTAAACATTGTTTATGAATAACAAAAATCATCAAATAGACCTTAACTAATATCTTACATAGGATCCCATAAACTCTAGGCTATAATATAAAAGTCACATCGACATTGGTTCATCCAGTAAAAGTAACACACATAAACAATACAAGCTAAAAAGGAACAATATTACGCAGAATAGCTCAAAAACTAAATCTTTCAAACCTTTAACTAAAATTTAAACCGGACCTCAAAAGCATCAGCTATCATACAAAGGAAACATCAAAACAGGGCTCCACCCAGTAAAAAAATATACTTTTTTTTTGAACTTGGCTAAAGCTTGGCTGTATTGCGACCGCGCGGATGCAAATATCACTTTTACAAAGTGAAGTGCTTCTCAAAGCCTCCATAGGTCGAGCTCATTAAGTAGACTGAATCAGACTTATATAGAGACTTGTTACAATTTGAATACATGTTACCGAATGGTATTCACTTTGCTTATTACATTAGGTTGTACGTGTGAGTGAAAAGACAATAGAAAATGATGAATGAATGACAACAATATATGTATGTAATGGGTTTAGTAACAAGGAAAAGCGCGGCGTTGAGTTTCGCCACTCAGCAGGCAATGTCTCAATTCAGTGGAAAGTGGGGAACGGAGTGTCTTACTTAGGTTCCCTCTGCCTACCCTGCTAAATGCGGGATACAGCGTGAAGCTAAAAAGAGGCACAAATTGTGAGTTCGATTCCCGCTCCAGGAAATGAAAATAAAATAATATTTAATATTTACATTTCCTGGGTCTGGTAACAAGGCAAAACGCGGTTTTGAGCTCCGCCACTCAAAACACACGCACGCAAAGCCTCAATCCGGCGGAAAGTGGGAAACGGGATTGTTTACCGAGAACGGAGTGTCTTAACACTAGGTTCTCAGGTTCCCTCTGCCTACTGCTAAATGCGGGATACAGCGTGGAGTTAAAAAAAAACATTGTGTTAATATTTAAAATTCTTTAACAAATATGTTTATTTATATATTTTATAAAAAAAATAGTATTTACTGTAAAAAAGAAGTATTTTCTTATTTCCTAGTATTTAACAAAACAGCCCTAAGGAAATCAAGATCTAGGTCAAACCTTTAGCTCGAAAGGTAGAACTTGATACCTTAATAAAATATATAAACGATTGCTCTTTAATTTTCGATTACATGTGCCAGGTTTTTACGTTCGAGAAACTGGCAGAGTGCCGAATCGATGGAATTCTTGAAATTCATTTTCATTTCGTCGGATAATAGGTTTTAGTTCACAGAGATATATAGTATTTTCAAAGTTTGCTGAAATCTAATTTAATGTATTGGTATCTAACGTTTCTGTAATCAGCATTGGGATCTTAATTTTTATAAAATAATAACTTTTTTATTTTTTTGACAAAGGATGGCAAGCAGGCAGTGGTCACACTTACCATCAGGTGGTCCTGATGGTAAGTGGTTACCTTCGCCCATGGACATTTACAACACCAAAGGAATTGTGAATGCGTTGCTAACCTAGTGTTCGGATGGGAGGGGGAGGAAATAGTGTACTGGCTGCTGCAGTACGCCATCAAGACCACCACATTCTGGGGAGAGGATGGGTAGCAATAGAGAAAACGTGCCTTATATGTCATCGGGTCGGAACAAATCATTAGATATTTGGCGGTTCGTCGACGAACCTCCTACCACGAAACTACTGGGATACGTGTCTCTTACGGACGCTACCTAGTGGCGGAGGGGAATTGTATTCTAACTCCGTCCCCTGACAGGGACATATACACACACACACACACACTTTACGCTCATATAACAAAGTACACGATGGAGAACCTAGTGTCTAAACACTCCGTTTTTATTTTTCCATTTCTTTCATAAAACAAAACATTGCGTGGTTTGAATGATAGAATTCATTGCGTTTAAACTAAAGCGGTAAAAATTAAAATAATTTAAATATACTTAATCGCTCTACGGGATTCGGGGAAATGTTTATATTTACATCGTTTTGTTTTCTCCGCTCTGGCAAGATAAACTTCAACTTTGAAGTCCACCACTTACCATATAATATCTCGAAGTCGGGCCGAAAGCTCCTAACACTAGGTTCTCAAATATATTGATATATATATATATATATATATATTAGATTTACTTTCTGCCTAATTAAGGCATTACGTGTTGAGTGAAGAAACTCAACACCACGCTTTGATTTGGTTACACCAACGCGAGGAATTAAATGTTGATTATTAAAAATATATAAATAAAACTTTAAAATTGGGCACTGTTAAATACCTTCACACCGTATCCCGCTTATAGCAGGGTAGGCAGAAGGAACATGAGAATTTAGTGTTAAGACACTCCGTTCTCTTTCAACAATTCCGTCCCCCACATAAAACTTATAAAAGTGTTAAAAATAGGTTTTATATATAAAGAAGATATTTAACAGTGCCCAAATTTAAAGCATTGCTACTAGACGATTAACCTCTATCGAATGATACAATTTACCCGCTTATTCGAGGTCCGTCGGTCTTATCCAGTAATTATCTGGCGTTAAACGACCAATTACAAAAATCGCTTTTTTGCTTCAAATGGAATCTTAGTTTTTATGGAGTAAGGAAAAGCTTCATTAGTAACTTTATTAGTGGGTAGCTTTTTATTTTGTTACTTTAGGAAAGCTTTTTACGTATTGTTTTTTTAACTGAAAATAAACTGGAGGTGTTCAATTCGTTTGTATTTTTATGTGTATATAGTTGCCCGTCGTGGCGACACAAGCCTGCGACTGTAAGCGCGATAGGTTATGGGTTCGATTCCCACTCCAGGAAATGAAAATTTAAAGAAATATTTAATCTTTTCCGCCACTCAGCACGCAATGCCTCAATCCAGCGGAAAGTAGGGAACGAAATTGTTGAAAGAGAACGGAATGTCTTAACACTAGGTTCTCAGGTTCCCTCTGCCTACCCTGCTATATGTGGGATACAGCGTGAAGCTAAAAAAAGTGTAAAGAGCTTTTGGGTGAACCAATTTTGTTGATCCTTTTTTTATATGATAGCTAGTGTTTTTAGTGTGGTCGTGTTTAAATATAGTTAAGATTTAACGAGTAGTTTTCGAGTTATTCGTAATAAGCGCCATGATGTTACTAGAACTACTATAGTTTATTTGTGGCACGTATTTCGAAGGCGGTATTAATAGGATCGTTTCAGAATTGGTTATGTAGAAAGAAGAGCTCGGGCAGTGAAGTCAAGTTAGGTAGTACGTTTATTTTTATTAGTGCAGAAGATATAAAGGTGAAGTGATCTATTACTAAGATTATTTTTTCGTTTGACACTATTT
>JAKGSA010002620.1:0-15236 GCA_033558755.1 Philaethria dido
GGGAAAAAAATAATAATATTATCACTCCCCGCGTTTGCAGTCATACCCCGTCTCATTACACTACGATGGCAAGATAGCATGAAGCTATAAAAAATAAAAAAATATATATATTTAAAAATTTAATATTTTCGTATAAAATAATATATTTTTATCTTAATAATATATAAAATTATAAGAAACGAAGAAAATATAATTATGATATTATATTTTTTCATTTCTTCAAGTTTCAGACTTTCACATAAGTACTTAAGTAATGTTAGTGTAATAATGCAGACACCTTAAAATTAAATAATTATTTCTATTACAACTTTTGTGTATTATATAAAATATTTTATATATTATTATTTCATTTAAAGATAAAAATAATTATTTTTAAAATCTTACTTAATGATATATACGAGTATGCGAAAGTCTGCGAAGAGGAAACGTTTGTTACTCCGTCACGAAAAAACTACTGTACGGATCTTGATAAAACTTTACACTAATATAGCTTATACATCAAAATAACACATAGCTACAATTTAAAAAGAATTTATTTAATTTTTGGCTATAACATAAGACAAAGCGCGACGTTGACTGAAAGTGGGGAACGGAAATATTAAAAGAGAACGGAGTGTCTTAACATTAGGTTTTCTGGTTCCCTCTGCCTACCCTGCTATGTGCGGGATACAGCGAAGCTATGTATATATATATTTAATGATAACATTCTTCTTCTTCTTCTAGCCCTTATCCCATTATTTGGGGTCGGGTCTCCTTACTTTTCTGCGCCGTACGATCTTGGGTTGTCGGTTCAGGCAATTGGGATTCGCGTCGCATGAGGGGCACGCCCTAGTATTTTTACCCGGTTTCATAGTCTTGTGCTTTCATGTAAGGAGAAAATGTTTTGAAAATGCTCTAAATTTTACCGCCGGTTGCCACCTGACGTCAATATAATGATAACATTCTTATTATATAATTTAAATATTTCCAGTTTACCCACATTGAGTAATGTTATTGTTTCAGGAAGTATTACGTTTGACATCCATAAATAAATTATAATCTAATTTTCTAACATTATTTTTAATGAAGTAACACTGTAATTGAGCTTGCAAAGATTTGACATGTTAATATAATTTATTTCAAATCTCTTTGCTTGAAAATTATGCAATGTATCCGTTTTTATATACTTTTTATCGGCTTCAAAAAACGCATAACTTTTTACTGGGTGAATCATTTTCTTTATGTTCTTTCGTTTATGATAGCTAGTGCTTCTGGTGTAGTCGCAAATTTAGTTCAAATCTGGCTGTGGGGAAAGTGGGGAACGGAAACGTTGAAAGAGAATGGAGTGTCTTTACACTAGATTCTCTGATTCCCTCTGGCCTACCCTGCTATATGCGGGATACAGCGTGAAGCTATGTATGTATGTTTTTGAGTTATTCGTAATAATTGTACTTTTGTGGGTTAGTGCATTTATTTTAAATAATTTTCTTTTATTGTTAAAATTTTACTTATCATGTTACTATATTGTATTGTATTTTAATTTCACAATGAAAAAGTATTTTATACAATTCATACGCTTTTTACGTATTTTAGAAATATAAAGAATTGTAATGTTATATATTTATATTACAAATATAAACTAGTACGTTGTTGCTAAATTCATATAATTTATATATTTGGCAATATTTTTGATATTTTGAGAGTATGATTGTAAGAAGGTAATTTTAATAAAATTGTAATAAATCCAACATTTTAGAAATTAACTGAATTTGACAAACTAGATCCTAAAAAAAACACTGAACTAGCACAATAACTCTGAAGAGGCACAAGCGTGCGACTGTAAACGCGACAGGTTGTAGGTTTGATCCCCACTCTAGGAAATAGAATTTTTCATTTTCTGGGTTTGGTAACAAGTCAAAGTGCGGCGTTGAGTACCGCCACTCAGCACGCAATGCCTCAATTCGGCGGAAAGTGGGAAAAGCGAATGTCTTAACACTAGGTTCCCTCTGCCTACCCTGCTATATGCAGGATACAGCGTGAAGCATATGTATGTATGTAACTAACCTTACTAAATTAGTCAATTTAGTTGACTAATGTAGTTTATCGGTTCGTTGTTATAAAAAAAATATAAAATGATTTCTAAAGGAGAGACGGAATATTTTATCTCTACGGTTATTCTCTCTGCTTAAATTGTATCTTACTTACTTGAAAAATAAAATCATCAACATACAATTTCAGGGGGCAGGTGCTAATATATACAGTATACATATTACATATACTTAATAATAATTACATTAATATAAATTGACAAAAATTACACTTAATGATGATTTCGTCTTACACAATAATATTTTTGCGCGTAAGGCAACTTTAAAAATTAAATATTATTTCTCTGCTTATTAGCTTTCAAATTATATTAAATATACAGCTCAAGATATTCAATTTAAAGACCCAAGTGTATTTAGACATCCGTTCTCTCCACTTGCACCGCGAAATCGGCTTGCTGCACAGGAAGTTTTGAGTGGCGGAACTCAACGCCGCGCATTTCAGAATTGTAACCTAAGAAAAACATCAATTTTCGGATAGTAGGCGTGGTGTGGATCCCAACGCGAGAGATGGGGATGGGGCCACACCGCTACGCTTTACGCGGCATCCGGAGGTCATCTGTCTACTGGCCAGATTTAGTTTACTGTCACGAGAGCACGATACACTTGGACAATGGAAACAGCTGGGAAGGGGAGTCCTGACCCAACGATGCCGCTGAAAATGCATCATTTGGAGGTAAAGATTATTTTATAAAAGTTTGAGTGATTTTTTTAATAATATATTATTTAAAATAAATGAATTTGTAGCAATGGCTCTGTAGGCGTTGAAGTAGTTTCATAGGACAAATCATATAGATTGAAAATAAGCAACCTTCCAGTTTAAAATTTTTTGCATAAAAATTCAAAAGAATTATTTATTGTGTGGACTGAAAAAAAAAGGCTTTGCTTTTTTGCTTTTTTACAATTAAAGAAAAAAGCTTGTTTACAGTTGTCCGTGGAACATCTTGATATAACAGTATATAGCATATTAACACAATGTGTTTTTATAAACGCAACACTAACAGGATTCGAGCTCGCGCCTTTTGAAGTCCTGCCTCTAGCCAATTAAGCAGTGCCTTTCAATTGATGTAAAATTATTATTATCTGTTTTAAATTTTTGCGTACCTGAAATAAATAATATTAACAAAGGTAACGCCTGTCGTGCCGCGGAGGCACAAGCTTACGACTGTAAACGCACAGGTTGTGGGTTCGATTCCCACTCCAGGAAATGTAAAAGCTTAGTATTTTCATTTCCTGGGCTTGGTAACGAGGAAAAGCGCGGCTCTGAGTTCCGTCACTCAGCACGCAATGCCTCAATTCGGTGGAAAGTGAAGAACGGAGTGTCTTGACACTAGGTTCTCTGGTTCCCTCAGCCTACCCTGCTATATATGGGATACAGCGTGAAGCTAAAAAAAAGTTCACATTCATATGTTGGTACATCATTGGCTCTGTATGTGATCTAAATAATACCATTGTACACGTGTTATTAAAACGATGCTCATGCATTTATAAGCATATTAAATTCATATCATTATGGTATGTAGGCGAAAACAATAGATTTGCTTGGAAAGTGTATCGCTTGAAGTCGTTAACGTTATTTGGATACATAATTGCGCACGCGCTTGAGATTTCACTTCACGTAATCATAGGCCCTTGTTAAAATTGAGTTTCTATAACATATGATGCTTTTTATTAACATCTGCCAAGCCAGTTGAAACGATCTTAGAACAGCGTCTGATTGTAAACGATTGGTTGTGGGTTCGATTCTCGCTTGTGGGAATATTTATATTTAAATGATCTTTATTTTCTGCTCTGGTAAGATAAAGCGCGGCGTTGAGTTCCGCTACTTAACGCACAATGTCTCGAATTCGAGCCGAGTGTTTTGATACTAGGCTCTCTCTGACTATTGCTTCTCTTAAGTAACGCTTGTAGGTCCAGAGTGAGATGGGCATATGCTTTTATATTTTTGATTTTTCGCAAAATTAATAATTGTAAGTGTTGTACTTTATTATTAAAATATTAAATTTAAATATTTACATCAGATTCTGTTTTGTACTCATTTTCATAAAAAAATATGACTTCATATCACTAAATAGTACTAGTTTATTTTATTTCTATATAATTTTATATCTTTGCACTAAAAGCGTATATTTCAGATTTTAGATACAAATTAATATTTTTAGAAACGAACGTAGGTAATATTATACTTCGAGAAAACAGGAAATAAAACATAATTGCCATGTGATTTCAATTTACTTTTGACACCGAAATAAATGGTTAATAATATGTCGTAAAGGGCTATTGATAGACTATTGTTAACATTTTTTTCTAATATGTTGAAAGTTGTGTTAATGTTTTAAAATTCATTTCACATTCAGTTAAAAAATATTTTAAGTATTGGTAATAGAGTTAGTTGTAAAAACGTACTGTAAAGTCACCATTTTTCACTTTTCACGTGACATTGTGTTTAAGTGAGCTTAACTCCGCGCTACGTTATACTAGATTAATTAAATATTCTTTATTCTTTATTGCAATTTAAAATACAAACACGCTAATAGTACAGAGTAATAATTAGAATAAACTGATTTAATATCAATGTCGTACGATGAAACGCATGTACCCTTGAGTAAAGCATACATTGCTTTAAATATTAAAAATTAAGAAAAGCTCTCTCATTTCAACATGCTCGCCTTAAGAAATCGTGGTAAAATTTTGGACATATGCTTTCTTCATGGTATCTTGAATGGATCTGTCGATTGCGCTGAGTTGTTGGGTTCAATTAATTTCAGACTTCCAACTAGATACCCTCGAAATAAAATTTCACTGTTTAATGTCCCTCTTCGTAAAACGGTACTGGGTGCTAACTCTCCTATATGTCGTATAACTAAAATCGCAAATGATCTCAGCAACAACATGGACATCTTCGCAGACTCTCTCCAAACCATTAAATACAATTTAAAAACACTGTACATGAAAATTTAATGTGTATTTAAAGAATTAATTATTATTATTTTTTTTTTTGATTTAAAATTTGATTAATAATTATGGACCTAATATTTTTAATTTAACTCAATTTAATTACAATTTTTATTTTATTATGTCAGTTGTTATATAATTACTATTTATTATTATTTTTTTTTTGTTTAATTATTATTATTGCATGTGGTGCTAACCTATAATTAATTGTACAATTGGGTGTTATTTTATGAATTATTGTAAAATATTATAATGTATTAATTGTAACAATTGTTGGCTAGCATTAATAAATAAATAAATAAATAAATAAATAAATATTGCTACTGAATCGAGTGATAACGTGAAATTTAGCTTAAAACATACATACTCAAAATAAGACTAAAGCATATCATTACGTATATTTTCATGCTTGAAGTAAAATAATGTAATATTATATAAAAAAATAATGGTAGTAAGATTTGAAGTCGCTTCTTCGAAATTATAGGTACATAGGTACATAATTGTCAGGCTCTGTTTATAGTTTTCATGGATCTCACAATTTTTGTTCTTCTTAAGAATTCTCTGTACGAAAGTTTTTACAAAGCTTACTAAAAAAGATTATTATTAAAACAAATATTTGAAACAGAAGTACCGATAGAGCTGAATTTAAAAGTAAAAGGTATTTAGTTGTATATTTTTAGAAAATACAAATTTGAGGGTAATAAAACTCGATCCCGTGCCTCTTGGAAAGCCAATTACTTACGCCATACATTCACATCGAGCTAGCTATATAGAATTTCTATAAATTCTTTGGAGAGAGAATTTCACAAATTCCCACTATCATAGGATTATTTTAAAGAAATCATGCGACAAACAACTTTAAAATAATAAAATGCTTTTAATTCTATTATTTCCAAAGTCTCTAAAAATCTTCTATAATATCTTTGAATAAAAAAAAAATAGTTTGATAACATCACGCATCTGGCAGTGGCCAGTGGCTTGTATCAATCGGGCTAATGATATACATAAGTTTTGCTTCATTTCATATGAATTGTTTATACGCACTGTAGTCATAGCGTTCTGTTATTAGAAAATACTGTAAAGTAGCGGTGAATAACATTTTAATTGAATTCAATGTATAAATAATTTAGTTAGTATGTTTGTTATTTAATTTGCACCGTTGTTGCTGTTGAGTTTTGTTTGAGTTGACGTGATGTGAGTAGATTCATATAGCTGTTGAAGTAGAAAAGAAATGTGTTTTTTTCTTTACAAATTTTTTGTAGGGAAGTCAGAGTGAAGTGAACCGTTTCACCTCAAATTAAAACGTTCAAAATTCAGTGGTGGACTCAACGTCAGCCTTGGCCTTCCCAAAGCGGAGAATATAAAATTATTTAAACATATTATTTAATAACGGGGAAAGGAAGTGTTAAAAAAGAACGGAGTGTCTTAATACTAGGTTCTCAGCTTCCCTCTGCCTACCCTACTACGAGTGGGATACAGCGTGAAGCTAAAAAAAAAAAGAAAATATTCATGCCCTGGAGTAAGGATCGCATCCACAACCAATCGCGTTTGAAGTCAGATATCCTATTACGCTACTACGGCCTCAATGTTGTAAACATTATTAAATCAATGTCAAATTGAAATGGAAAGCGGAGAACGGAGTGTCTAGACACTAAGTTGTCTCCTAACCTTTTATATAAGAGAAATAGTAGCTTTACTATTTTTTCTAGAAAAATGCTTTAATGTTAATAAAATATGCTCCCAAATGGAGGTCATACAGTTACATAATTTTTAACTCTGTTAAATTTAAATATAATACAGCAACAAACAATGGAAGTAGTACGCTTCCTAATTTGCTTATCTGTGCATTTTAATATTCAAACCTCGCTGATGTTATCAATTTTTTTCACACATTTGTTTATCTAAAAGCTGTGAACTAATTATACGCTTTTTGTCTTAATTTGGTTAGTTAAAAACATTCATATAGTAAATTAAAAAAATTAATGCCTGTCGTACCGCAGAGCCACAAGCGTGCGACTGTAAACGCGACAGGTTGTGGATTCGATTCCCACTCCAGGAAATGTAAGTATAGTATTTTCGGGGTTGGTAACAAGACAAAGCACGGCGTTGAGTTCTGTCAGCTCAGCACGCAAAAGAACGCTCAGTATTGCGGAAAGTAGGGAACGGAATGTCTAACACTAGGTTCTCAAGTTCTCTCTGCCATATGTGAAAAAAATATATAATAAATTCGTTGAAGTGTATGTCACTTTATATATAAGTGGGTGTCAAACATATTTATTTTATAAATTAAATTATTTCTAACGCATTTCGAATACTATATGCAATCATAATAGTGGGTCCGTTTATTTCTTTGATAATAATTATTGTAGGAGTATTCAGTTCTTATACTTTGTGTAGAGGTGAATAATATTGATTATACTGTTCTCATTGCTTCTTAATTGAGATGAGAAGAAAATTCTAGATATTTTTTGGACTGTATTAGGTATATGGCTCCGTGCTGAATGGAGATGAGCTCGAAGCAATGCCTGCATTAATGCTCAACTGAGATATCTGTACTCCTCTGTCTACATAACCAAATTGTATTATTATAATAAAACTATAGAAATTTTATTGATTATTATGTATTAGATTAGATATATTTTGCTACATGATGATATGTTTTATTCCCAGTGTCTAAACGTGCTGGTGGCGGCCGGTGCGGCGGGTGCAGACAACAAACAAACAGCCACGTATAAAGCTATACATTCCTGTGCTTGTGCTCCAGGGGAGGCTCGGGTAAGTTGTACTATTGAAATATTTTTTTAATATAATTTATTTTATTTTCCTTATGACGTCTTATCCAAATTTTTAACATAATCTATTCAATGTTGTTGTTGTTTTATGTTACTATATTTATTAATTGCAATCAATTACTGCTTACTCTAAATTGTTTAATAAAAAATAGAACATATTCGTAAATATGAAGATTATTCAATATATTATTTATTTGTTGCTATAACATTAGTTTTTGCATAAATAATACATTTTTTTTATATAAATATGGTTGTATTTCTTTTATTTTTTTACTAAAACAATTTTAAAAGTTTTTAAAAATCAATATTTTTTTTTAAATTTAATCACATACTTAGTGTAAGATAAACATTTATAGAAAACGTATAAAAATTCAAACGTAGCGGGACTTGAACCTCACAAACCTATGGCTTAGTGGTCAAAACTCATTGCCTATAATCGCGCTACGTCCAAAATCTTTAAACATTATCTAAAAATTTAACATTAATTTCAGTGTGCTTTAACAAACTGCATCAATGCAAATGGCACTCGCTCCCCATTCTACTTACACGCGCCGGAGCGCGAGAGGTGCGCCTCCTCCCACGACAGAAGAGGATCACTATCTTCCACAGTTGGTTCCATAAGTTCCGCCAGATCTGGACCAGCTGATGGACTGTATGTGAACCCTATGAGGACAGCAAGTGCGACACATCATAGCTCTGGGGAGGAAAGTTCTGGTATGTTCTATTGGTTTATTGGGTAGTCAGAGAGAATAAAGCGCCAAATGATACGGGTCCTTGCATATTTTTTCACCCACTATCGACGACAGTCATCAATTTCTTCATGCATGCTTAATCTGGTGGATCTTCACGCTTTTTATATTGCCTTCTTCTTACCAATCTCAATTCATTTACTAATATTTATTATTATTATTATTTTTTAACTTTACGCTGTATCCCGCATATAGCAGGGTAAGGCAGAGGAAACCAGAGAATCTAGTGTTAAGACACTCCATTCTCTTCCAACATTCCCGTTATCCACTTTCCGCCAAATTGAGGCATTGCGTGTTGAGTGGCACAGAACTCAACGCCGCGCTTTGCCTTGTTACCAAACCCAAGAAATGAAAATACTAAATTTTACATTTCCTGGAGTGGGAATCGAACCCACAATCTGTCGCGGTTTCATATTTATTATTCATACTCTAAATGTTCCCAAACTATCTCAGTTTGTTCTTCTTTATTTTCTTTCATATTAAACAATTTTTACACATTAAAAATCAAAATTTTTAAATATCAATGCATATTTATATTATGTATACATGAATAATTTACCAATACATGCACGATTATTCTGATTAAAATAGTTTCATTTAAAACACTCATATATTGCATTGTTTGTGTGTGTATGTTTTCTTTTACTCCAGCTAAGCTAATATAGTCATGAAATAAAATAAATACTCCTTTAAATTATATGCATTATAACATATGCGTTGAGGCCTGTCGTGGCGCAGAGGCTCAAACGTGCGACTGTAATCGCGACAGGTTGTGGGTTCGATTCCCACTCCAGGAAATGCAAATATTAAAAAAATTTAGTATTTTTATTTCCTCGCTCTGGTAACAAGGCAAAGCGCGACGTTAAATTCCGCCACTCAGCACGTAATGCCTCAATTCGGGGGAAAGTGGGAAACAGAAATGTTAAAAGAGAATGGGTGTCTTAACACTAGGTTCTCGGGTTCCCTCTGCCTACCCTGCTATATTCGGGACATAGTGTGAAGTTAAAAAAGACATAAATAATATTTTAACATATTGTCTATATAGGTGTTAATGTATGTAAAAAGATGACTGACGCTGAAATTTGTGATTCAAAACGAAGCATGTCAATAGCTACTTAGCAAATAACTTTCCCTAGTTAAGAAAGTTATTAAGTTTAATTCCATTTAAATTATAAACACTAACACAAATTAAAAAAAGGTTTTGGAGCTAGTCGTAATATATTTTGTAATAACAAAAGGTTATACTATTACGTCACAATCAGTCAGGATAGATTTTTTTAGCTTCACGCTGTATCTCGCAGACGAAACCTAAGAACTTAGTGTTAATATAGTCCGTTCTATAAGGATTTCCATTCCCCACTTTCCGCTGAATTGAGGCATTACGTGCTAGGTGGCGGAATTTAACGCCGCGCTTTGCCTTGTTACCAGAGCGAGAATAATAAATGTTTAATATTTTTATTTCCTGTGAGAATCGAACCAACAACCTGTCGAGTTTATAGTCGTCCACTTGTGCCTTTGCGTTGCGACTGCTTCGTAGATTCTTAGTATTCTAATATAAAAATAAACAAATTTTGTATGAATAACGCCTAAAGAGGTGTGAATTAGCGAAACTAATAACAAAATCACAACGGAAGCATTGTGTATTGATGTGGAAAATTCAGGAAACATGCCTATACTAGGGTTCTTAGAACAGCACTCAGTTTGTTTTCCTTCGCCGAAACGATTACAAGTAAAAATATATACATATTATATTATATTTTTTATATTTTTAAGTAATATTTATATATAATTGTATGGAGAAAATTGTACGTGTTTAAGTAATAATGTATAAAAGGAAGACAGTGCATTTAGAAATTCGTGTTATAAGCAAAGGAAAATTTGGTATTATTTCCATGTTGTGTTCTAATTTGAAGGGTGAGTTAATAAGGGTATTAATTATTAAATACGCTCTGTTAGCTTCATTTGTATCTATTTATCAATGTATGTAAGAAAATCGTGTAACGCTACATAACCTAGAAGTAGAGCCAAGTTCTTGTCGCCAGTCTGCTTACTGTCTGTCTGCTTTGGCCATATGTCTAGATCTGAAGACAATACAATAATGGGCTCTTTCATTTTCACGATTATTACACATATTAAATGGAATTATTTTAACCGGATTAATCACGGACTACTGTAAAGTGTTCGAAACATCGGGTTTTCAAAAATGTATTTTCCAATACGTTTAAAATAGTTTCATTTTACAATAATAATTTTGACCTTATTAATTTTAACTCTAATTTTAAGTTCTTTTTTTTAAATATTTTGTTTTCATATTCACGTGTCTTAAGAATTTAGCGAGGTAGGCAAGGAATAATATAATTACTGAGACACCATTCTCCGCATAAATTTAAAAAATAAAATAAATTAATATTTTTAGTTATATGTCAATATTATTTAATTATGTAGATAAAATAAAATTTAATTATAAAAAAAACGGCACATATATAAAGCCTCACAATAATTTTATGTATCGACTATCTGTATTGATTGATTGATTAATTATTTTTTGATTACAATAGCGTAATTGGCGTGCCTATTCAGATCATCCTGAACATGGTCGTTAATATTTAATAGTCCAAATTATGCAAGGCTGAATATTTGTAGTGAAATTACCGACATTCTTACTAAAGAGTGGAAACAAAGTAATTGTAATAGTTTTTGTTTGTAAAAGATGTAAAATGTTTCAAAGAGCAATAATAAAGAAAAATGTGTTTTTAATTAAAAAAATATAGAATTTGTTTAGACCTTATTAAGATTACATTCATTTTTTTAGCTTTACGCTGTGTTCCACACATAGCAAAGTAGGTAGAGGGAACTTAAGAACCTAGTGTTAAGACACTCAATTTTCTTAAGATCCCGTCTCCCACTTTCCCCCGAATTGAGGCATTGAGTGCTGAGTGGCGGAACTCATGCCGCGCTTTGTCTTGTTCCCAGGGCGAAGAAATAAAAATACTAAATATTATTTAATATTTTCGTTTCCTGGAGTGGGAATTGAACCCATAACCTGTCACGTTTGTGCCTCTACGTCATCACAGACCTTTTGACTTATAAGTACTGGTAACCTATTTTATTCTAGCATGTTCAGCATCAGAAGCGGAAACAGCAAACACTGGGGGTTGGTTTCTACATAATAGCAACTCAAACGCACCAGCGGCTCTGTACCAGCGAGTGCGAGACCTGTTCCACGCGCGGTCTCCAGGCCCGAGGGTCCCCGCCGAGGGGCAGGAAGCTCCTACTATGACTGGTGAGATTGATATAAATATATATTATACCTGATAAGGTCTACGTTAGAGTATTTCAAAATTTATATAATTTATGTACGCGCATAGTTTCCGAATGTTCATCAAATTGTTTTTGTATCTAAGTTTGTTGTTGCCAGATCATGAATTGTTTAATTCGACGTTTTTTTTTACTCTCCACAGATAGGGCTACATTTCCTTTGTACGTGACTAGAAAAAAACTAGAAAAATTAAAAAAACATTATTAATATTAAAAATAATAAAAAGTCCAATGGTGATAAAACATGATTTCGTAAGCTTTCTGAATAATGCTTTTTAACTTGAGTCCATGTCTGTATCAAATTTCCTATAAAAATGCAAAAAAAAAATGTTATATTTTAGAATTAAAATTTGATTTTCTTTTATTTCTTTTATTTTAAGTAGATTTACATATTATATTTTGTTGTGTAAGCAAGAAATAATGAAGGCTTTTTTATTTTTTATTTTATTTCTTTTATTAGTAAAAGCAGAAATCCACGGAACAACAGAAGTGACACCGGCACCAGAGAACTCGGACAGCGATAGTGGTGCTGAGGCGACGCGCCGCGACCACCACTACGAAGATATCTACTTACCGCGAGAAGAACATCAGAGAAGAAGGTATTATATCTGTCTACATATAACAAATATATGCAACTGTAAACACGACAGGCTGTGGGTTCGATTCTCACTACAGGAAATGTTAGTATTTTCATTTCCTGGGTTTAGTAACAAGGCGAAGCGCGGCGTTGGGTTCCGCCACTCAACACGCAATGCCTCAATTTGGCGGAAAGTGGGGAACGGAATTGTTGTAAGAGAACAGAGTGTCTTAACACTAGGTTCTCAGGTTCCCTCTGTCTACCATGCTATATGTGGGATAAAGCGTGAAGTTAAAAAAAAATCTGGGAAACAAAATATTTTTTACCAACTATTTGGCACTAAAGTGTTTAAATTTTGACCTCACCAAGCACATTATATGCACCCATCAATTTCCAGATGAAGTCAGCCATTAATAACTATACTGATAAATAATTATAGTGTATATATACATATATTTTTCTATTTTTCTTTATAGGAGCAGTTCCAGAGATTCAGGCAGTCACAGTCGGCCCGGTAGCGCCGCTCTCGTCGTCGATTACGGCACCAAAGAAAATAATGATACGTTAGTTATAATTTTTTAAATAAACTTTGCAAATGGATTTGTTCGAATAACTGAAGTTATATAAGATATATTTTAAAGTTTTATTCAGTTGTAATTACATACATACGTAGCTTCACGCTGTATCCCGCATATAGCAGGGTACGCAGAGGGAACCTAGTGATAAGACACTCCGTTCCTCACTTTCCGCCGAATTAAAGCATTGCGTGTTGAGTGGCGGAACTCAACGTCGCGTTTTGCCTTGTCACCACCTAGGAAATGAAAATACTACATTTCCTGGAGTGGTATCGAACCCACAACCTGTCGCTTTTACAGTCGCACGCTTGTGCCTCTGCGCTACGAGAGGCGTTAATTTAAATTTGTAAATATTGTCATTAAAAACTTAAAATTGCAAATATATTGAAGGTTTTTCTAATAGAACTTTATTAAACATAGTAGTCATCTTCATAATTGATAATGTATCCATGTATATCTTGGATATTATCCAAAAGGCATGGGTTCAAATCCTGCCATACAAATATTTTATACGAAATTGTAGTATAATATTTCATATGCTATTAATTTAGCTCATTATGTGATAATAATGAGAAATTATAAAAATAAGAGAACAAAACCAGGAAATGTTAATCTTTTAATTTTCCTGGGTTTGGTAACAAGGCAAAGTGCGGCGTTGAGTTCCGCCACTCAGCACGCAATGCCTCAATTCGGCGGAAAGTGGGGAACAGAATTGTTGTAAGAGAACGGAGTGTCTTAACACTAGGTTCTCTGGTTCCCTCTGCCTACCCTGCTATATGCGGGATAATGCGTGAAGTTAAAAAAAATGTGATAATAAATTATTTAATTTTGCCTTTTTCCTTTCAAAAATACAACAAATCTAGTCCCTAAGTTTTAATTATTATTAATTTACAATAAGTGACTTTTTTAATATTTAAAAGAAAAAAATATGATAAATGTTACTAGAATTGAATATTTAATAATGGAATGAATTCTAATGTATAAACAAATATATTTTATAATTTATGTTCTTTAGATCAAACAAAGCATACGAAGAAGTATCTCCACCATCAGAAGCTCAAACAAAGTCAACTCTCGCGACCAAATTAGCCGCACTCACCCATAAAGCTCAGAACTTTGTAAGTATATATAAATATTATATTTTATATATTTTTTTGAAGCCATTCAAATGATTGTAGGTTCGATTCTCATTCGGGTGAATGACTATATTTATATTGTTTTCATCTTTCTGCTCTATTAACATAAAATCTGCGCTGATTTCCACCACTCCCACCAAAAAAAGCGAATAAGAAGCAAGTACATAAATTTAATATCACCACGACCCACCAAACCCACCACACTAGAGGGCCAGATACAGTCGGCTCATTCTGCAAGAATCCAGGGCAGTACGCGGCAACTAAGAAATCATTGGCGGTAGTTTGATATAATAATTGTATCAAATGACAGACGAATGCCACCTCAGTCTTACCGCGAGTGTGACCTCGGACTACTGTAAAGTGTTCGAAACGTCGGGTTTCAAAAAATTGTATTTCCGAATATTTAAATTTACGCGATTAATCCAGTTAAATTAGTTTCATTTAAAATGTGTAATAATCGCAAAAAGCGAGGGAAGCACATATGTTACATATAATATACTGAGCGACTATATTCAATGTATTTAAAGGTAATGCTAATATTTGAAAATGGATCTTGTAAATTATTTGTTGAGACGCTATAATAATAATAATAATAATAAGCCCGCAGGGCAGCTTGTGGCGAGCTGTTGGGGAGTGGCGACCCCACGGACCTGAGACCTCCAGAGGGGAATTGTAATTTATCCCCCGCCTCTGGCTTGCCTTCATTGGCCGGCAGAGTGGAGCGCAAGAGCTATATGCTCGGAAGGGTGGAAGTGCTCAATCTGCGTAATAGCGGGGAAACCCGCTCACGAGCACTCTCGCGATGGTGAAACCGGTGCACACCTCTCGACACCCTTAGCCGACCACACCGATGTTGCGCCCGAGGCACTACGCCGCTTTGTGGGGGCCCATCTAGTGGGGGGCGAGTCACCGTCCGCTAACCTTTCAATTTGAGACTGTTGAAAAGGCGGACGTCCGGTAGTCTCAATCAATAGCCCAGTACTTAATCCATCCAAACTCCATTGCATAGCCCTGTTTTAGTTTTCCATATGTTCCATAGCTCCTACGCAT
>JAKGSA010002621.1:0-11352 GCA_033558755.1 Philaethria dido
AATGTTTTGTCACTAGAGAGAGAGAGAGAGGGAGAGAGAGAGGGAGGGAGAGAGAGACTGAGATCTCTCAAATACTTACAGCTTTTTCAAAAGTCTTCAACACACGAGGAGACCACCGAAGTTCTGATTGGTCGAAGCCGGGGTGGCAGTATCTACCGCCTCTCAGACCATCAAGCCCATCTGTATGACTTGCTGGGACTACAGCAACTGCCTCGAATGCGTATGGCTCTGAAAATGAAACATCTTATATCAAACACCTATTATTATTAAAATAGACTGATTTGCCGTCACGGCGAATGGTATGATGCTCTGATGCCATTGTGTTCTCTTGTGTGTCAGATTAATTGATTTTTGGGATACTTATGAAGGAATCATTATAATGCTGTAATATGAAAAGATAGTTTTAAAAAAGTAAACAAGACACGCTCTTAGAAAAATCCAACTAAAACAATAAATAAATAATAATAAAAAAACTAAAAAAAACGAACTTTTATGAAACATTGAACCAAAAAGTATATATTTTTTAATTCACATTTTCACATAAGCGAGTTCATTAGTTTTTTTTTAAGATTCAGGGAGATGATCATCATCAATCATCATAGATTATAGAACCTAGTGTTCAATTTAAAAAAAAAAAACACAACAGAAACAGATCATTTTAATATAAAAATACCTTTTCTAAAAAGTGTGCATTCTCCTTATTCACGCCTGGTATATTAATGAATATTACTCACCAGTCCTGGACACGTCTCTGATAGACGCTACCACGCGGTTAATATCTGGCTGATGCTGTCCAAGGAGAACCATTTCCTCTTCCGAAAATACACCAACATCTGCAGCACCGCGGGCCAATTTGACAGCGCAGTCGATTCTAGAGTAAGAAATAAATAATATTATGTAATGAGATGATTACAAAGATTTTGGTCTCTTGTCTTGGTAGAACGCAACGAACGCCTGTCGTGGTGCAGAGGCACAAGCGTGCGACTGTAAACGCGACAGGTTGTGGGTTCGATTCCCACTCTAGGAAATGTAAAATTTAGTATTTTCATTTCTTGGGTTTGGTAACAAGGCAAAGCGAGGCGTTGAGTTCCGCCACTCAACACGCAATGCCTCAATTCGGCGGAAAGTGGGGAACGGAATTGTTGAAAGAGAATGAAGTGTCTTAACACTAGGTTCTCAGGTTCCCTTTGCCTACCCTGCTATATGCGGGTTACAACGTGAAGTTAAAAAAAAAGGTCTTGGTAGGTTTGGTTAGGTCTAGGTTGGCCTGGGTACAAAGACGTAGTTTTAAATAGGTCTAGGTGGATCTATGTGAGACTAGGTCGGTTAGCTAGGTTTAGCCAGGTTCAGGGTCTTGGTGCTTAGTTACGCCAAGACAGGTCTATATAGATTAGCATACCTATATATTTTTTTTTATAGTATCACGCTGTATCCCGCATATAGCACGGTAGGCAGAGGGAACCAGAGAACCTAGTGTTAAGATTCTCCGTTCTCTTTTAACATTTCCGTCACTTAGAAAATACTAGAAATTACTGAAATTTTTACTTACTTTGATTCGACTGATTCACAAATAGCTTGACTTCCATCTCTGTCGAGGCTCTGGCACAATGTGCGGCTACTTGCAGGTATACACACACGGACTGGAAATATAATTAATTATTTAAAATATTAAAAAAAAATAAAAATGAATATAAAAAACTTAAGACGTGCGAGTGTAAACGTGACAGGTTGTGGGTTCGATTCCCACTCCAGGAAATGCAATTTCTCATTTTCTTGGCTTGGTAACAAGGCAAAGCGCGGCGTTGAGTTGTGCCATTCAGCGCGCAATGCCTCAATTCGGTGGTAAGCGGGGAACGGAGTGTCTTAACACTAGGTTCTCAGGTTTCATCTGCCTACCCTGCCATATGCGGGATACAGCGTGTAACAAAAAAAAATATAGTAAAATTTTGTGTTTTTTATAAATATTTTCAACACCCATTATTATTTGGGGGGGTAATATTTAACTCACTTTTTTTTATCTTCACGCATAGGGGACCTGAGAACCTAGTGTTAAGACACTCCGTTCTCTTACAACAATTCCGTTCCCCACTTTCCGCCGAATTGAGGCATTGCGTGTTGAGTGCCGGAACTCAACGCCGCGCTTTGCCTTGTTACCCAACCCAAGAAGTGAAAATACTAAACTTTACATTTCCTGGAGTGGGAATCGAACCCACAACCTGTCGCGTTTACAGTCGCACGCTTGTGCCTCTGCGCCACGACAGGCGTCTTAATTTTTTTCATTATTATATTAAATATTACTATACACAGTAAAACCAAGTGTCATAAATAGTTTATCACGCGCTATCTTGCAACGGTTGTGTTATCAGTACTGATAACAGTAGTAAAGGGTGGGCCGGTGATTCACTATTAACGGTGTTTGTATGGCAAATATTTCAACATATTCATATTAATATGTGTAAATAATAAATATATAAATTGTGAACTTCAAATTCAATCATAATCTTCAGTTTCAAATTCATTAAATTGAAGAATGAATTTGAAATTGGCAATTTCAGGCCTTTTTTCTTATAATAACAGCAACAATAAAGAAGAGAACCTAGTGTCAATACTCTCTCTCTCTCTTTTCTCCCGGATTTGAGGCATTGTGGGCTAAATGGCACTAGTCGCAGGGAGAGCTGTCAAATGATAAAAAAATATATATGACAATCCCGGTGGGAACCGAACCTACAATAGTGGTACGTTTCGATGGTTATTCGTTATTTATAATTTTTTTTCTTTATGCTGTATCCCGCATATAGAAGGGTAGGCAGAGGGAACCAGAGAACCTAGTATTAGGACACTCCATTCTCTTTCAACAATTTTATTTTCTTAGGACGGATGTACTAAAAAACCATCCAGTTCATCCTACCTATTTAGATATTACATGCTAATTTAAAAATGCCTTTAGAACTTGTAAAAGATCAAAAAAATCCCTATATAATGTAAAGCGTTACGGGTTCTACAAAAGAAGGGATTCTTAAGATTCCCTCAACTGGAATTCAAGATTTCAAGCAGCTTATGAGAGAATTTAGTGGAAAATGCCCATTTTTCCTATGTTACCATTGACTTATATCAATATGATTAAATAAAAAAATATATAGATACACTTTTATTGTAAAAGGGGCCTAACTCAAAACTATTACTTCTTATTTTATTATAAGCTGTCAATAAAAAGTCTATTCCATGATTTTTATGGGTATTCCCCATAAACTGTTCACTTTTAATCAGAGGGAACGATCTATGGATATATCTCAGGAAATGGAATTTTTCATTTCCTGAGATTCGTAACAAGGCAAAAGCGCGGCGTTGAGTTCCGTCACTCAGCACGCAATGCCTCAATTCGGCGGAAAGTGGGAAACGGAGTGTCTTAGCACTAGGTTCCCTCTGCCTACCCTGCTATATGCAGGATATAATGTGAAGCTATGTATGTATGTATGTAACAACATGATACAACCAAAAATTACATATTTTCGAGTTACCTCACTTTTCTCCAGTACATACATATATTACTGCATGACTGATAATATAAATCTTATCATTACGGGCACCGCCTTATTACGAAATCGCTTTTTATATACAGAATTATACTAACCTAATAATAATTCCTTGGAAAGAGGGGAACGGAGTGTTTTAACACTAAGTTCTCTTTGCCTACCCTGCTATATTCGGGATACAGCGTGAAGCTATGTATGTATGTATGTAATTAATAATTGACTGTTTCAACTCAGCTTCACGCTTTTTTTACATAGTAGGGTAGTCACAGAGAACCTAGTATTAAGACACTCCGTTCTCCACTTTCTATATGTCTTCGAGACATTACATGTTAAGTGGCGGAACTCAACGCCGCGCTTAGTTACGAGAATTGACTTAAAGGATGCTGTCTATTGAACAGTGATTATAAATTCAATTTACATGGAGAAAGATTATTATGTCGAAGTGGGAAAGCTTCTAACTGTAAGCGCAATGGTTATGGGTTCAATCCCCGCTCGGGGATACATTATTTTAATTTTTTTACGGCGTTAAGTTACGGCACACAACACGCCATGTCTCAACACCGGAAAGTGAAATATTGAGTAACTAGTGTCTAACTCAATCGTTTTATGAAAGTATTACATACGAGTATGTAAATATATAAAGTAATTTAACTGTGAAAATTAAAATACTTTAATATTATTTTTTTATTATAATATATATATATTATATATATATATATATATTTATTTATTTATTTCCAAAGATGTGTATACTAACTTAGACATTCCTTTAAAATCGATTAATAAGTCTTATTATAAAAAAATCGATTCTAACCCCACTCCAAAAAAATCGATACACCAATCCAAGAAAATCGATTCATCATCACTTGAAATATTACATAATAATAATAGTCTAAAATAATCATACTCACACGACTGCGAACGCACATTCGCCACAAAAAGGGCGAACAAAAATAATTTAATACCCATATTTATGGAAAATATCACTAAATATCACTATTTTGACACTAAAAACGTTCACTACGCCCGACATTCACTACCTGAGTGACTCGTTATAGTGGTGTTCGAGTATTATCATATCAGTGTGTTATGTTCTTATCAATTCCCCAATTCAAGTGATAAGTGATAAGAGATAAACCCTAAGGGCGATAGTTATTTGATTTTGAGTTACCTGAACGTTTATGTTAAAGCTAGTATTATGTTTGATAAAAATAACGCCTGTCGTGGCGCAGAGGCACAAGCGTGCCATTGTAAACGCGACAAGTTGTGGGTTCGATTCCCACTCCAGGCAATGTTAGTATTTTCATTTCCTGGGATTGGTAACAAGGCAAAGCGAGGCGTTGAGTTCCGCCACTCAGCACGCAATGCCTCCATTCGGCGGAAAGTGGGGAACGGAATTGTTGTAAGAGAACGGAGTGTCTTAACACTAGGTTCTCAGGTTCCCTCTGCCTACCCTGCTATATGCGGCATAGAGCGGAGTGTCTTAACACTAGGTTATCGGGTTCCCTCTGCCTACCCTGCTATATGCGGGATAAAGCGTGAAGTTAAAAAAAAAAAAATTATAAAAAACAATCCGGCTTTAAATAAGCACATATAGCACAGTAGTCAAAGAGAACCTAGTGGCAGAACACTCTATTCTTTATTTTCTACTCGAATTTTAGACTCAGTCTTACCGGAAACTTAAATAACAATAACTTATGGGAAATACTTAAAATACAAGTATCAGACAAAAGAAGGTCGCCAGCAAAATGTTGGGTATAAATCGCAAAAACAAACAAGCTCTGACAGAAAAAAAAGGTCATCACCAAAATTCGATAGTGAAATTACTAAATAACGTTACATCTTATATCAGCTTCCCTAAAAATACCGGCTTCTCTAAAAAATACCGGCTTCCCTAAATATATGGTACCGGCTTCCCTCAAATATATACCGGCTTTTAAAGCTTTCACCCCTCACCACTGCTGTAGCTGCAGCTTAAAGAGCGTTAACTCCAAAATAATAATTTTGTGAAACCACAATCAAAAAATTGACAATTTTTCCAAAATTATATTTTTTCAGTATTTATCTGTTTTTTTCAATATCTGTCAATGTTTATACGTTTTTTTTATGATATGTATACATTAAATCCACTTTTCGTTCGTCTTTGACATGATAGTGGTCGCGAGCCAGACGGAGGACGAACCTCCTACCACCAAACTTCTGGGATACTTTTCTTTGTGGTGTGCAAAGAAAGTACATACATACATACATAGCTTCACGCTATATCCCACATATAGCAGGGTAGGCAGAGGAACCTAGTGTTAAGACACTCCGTTCCCCAAATAAATAAATGAAGTAATAATAATAAATTGCACTTGCACTCTTTAAACAATATGTATCATACATATCATATTGAAAATAAAATTATATCATTCATATTATTAGAAGTCCTCAACGTTATCGAGATAAGGTTTTTCATGGAATTTTGTTTTGTATCGTCTTAGCGTAATTTATCCACATAAGAAAACTTGCTGCACTTGGCCTTAGAAAAAATATTTTATAATAGCGTATTATCTTTGGTAGCCATATCTTTCTTAAGATGTTGAATGTAACGAAAAGCAAACGCACGAATAATTGAATTTTCGACTTAACTCATTTTTACGTAAAATTCACAAAAATGTATATTTTTTTTTTTATGAATATTCAAAAACTACGAGTCAGATGTTAGCTACTACTTTGAATGGGACCATATCAGAAGCATTGTAGCTATCACATCAAAAGACGTGCGACTGTAAGCGCGTTGGGTTGTGTGTTCGATTCCCACTCAGGAAATGTAAAATTTTGTATTTTCATTTTGTTGGGTTTTGGTATAAGACAAAGCGCGGCGTTGAGGTTCCGCCACTTAACATGCAATGCCTCCACAATTCTACTTGGAAGTGAGGAACGGAATTGTTAATGGAAGGTAATGTTAACACTGGGTTCCTGTTTCCTCTGCTACCCTGCTATATGCGGGATACAGCGTGAAGTTAAAAAAATAAAAAGAATGATCAAATTGGTCCACTCAGTAAAGTTATTCGGTAACACAAATAAAAAAAATACGCTCGATTCGAAACCTTCCTCAGCTTTTTTTGAGAATCGTTTTAAATTATAAAATAAAAAATTGTCATAAAAACCATTTTAAAATTTTCGTAAATATGCTTTTATCGTGTGCGAAGTAAAGACAATTTTTATCATTTTCCGGTTGCGGAAAAACATTTTCCGCAACTTTTTCACTCGTTTCTGAGTGTAATATGATTGAATCAATGAGTGCAGAAACAACGTAAAGTCACAAAAAAAAAATGCAAAAAATCGTAATCAAAAAATCGATTAACTAGCTTAGGAGTCTACTTATACACTTTCTCCTTCCTGAAAAATACTGTACTTACGTAACGTTGACATACTTACGTTGTTTCTGCTGCACTCACCAATTCGGTGAGGTTGTGGGAGGCGAAAGCAAGTGCGGCGTTGAGTTCCGCCATTCAGCACGCAATGCCTCCCAATTCGACGGAAAGTGGGGGAGCAGAGTGTCTTAACACTAGGTTCCCTCTGTCTACTACTATGTATGGGATACAGCGTGAAGGCTTAGTAACGTAACATTTATGTGATACAAACACTTCACTATTACCCACATAATAAGTAAGGTAGAGAGAGCCTATCAGGAGATTTTTAACAGAAAGGAGAGGATAGAGTGTCATTACACTACACGTTCTATCTGCCAAAATTCTTAAAAAATGCGTGAAACAAAGGCTTTGTATCCCTTACGAAAATTACGTGGACGGAGGGCATGAAACTTGGTACTTATAGTTTTCTAGAGGAAGGAATACCCATATTAGCCTCATATTTTTTTTTAATATAATGCCAAAAAATGCATATTAAATTAATAGAATAAGTAACATAACAAGGCGTTAACTTGCGCGATACAACGAGGAGTTTTATTAGTATGTTATATATAAAATACGTGAAACTGAAAAAAAAAATTGTCTATCTGAAAAATTCTTTTAATCCCAATTATCAAATGTATGTATGTATGTAAGTCACTACATTAAACTGAAAATGACGGTAATTAGGTAAAAAAAAAAAAAAAAAATTAATATCCGGTTAGAACGGAAGTGATTCAATTATACTTGAATCATTTCCAATATGTTTTTTTTTTCTTAGAACATACAATGTATGAGTGTATGACACACGTTTTGAGTATTTTAACTAAAAGATAAAATATGTGTTATCGTACTTTTTAAATATTTTTATTTCATTCACAAATGACACACACTTTTTTTTAACTTCACGCACATAGCAGGGTAAGCAGAGGGAACCCGAGAACCTAGTGTTAAGACACTCCGCCCTCTTTTAACATTTCAGTTCCCCACTTTCCGCCGAATTGAGGCATTGCGTGCTGAGTGGCGGAACTCAACACCGCGTTTGTCTAACTTTTAAAATATTTATCAAAGAAAAGCAGCTTTACGCTTTATTCCGTTCGTCTTCCGTCTGGCTCGCGACCACTATCATGTCAAAGACGAACCGCCAAATATCTTTTGATGTGTTCCGGTTCGGTGGCATGTAAGCCAGGTTTTCCCCATTCCCACCCATCCTTTTCCCAAAATGCTAACTTAGAAGTTAGCAACGCATCTACAACATCTCTGGTGTTGTAGATGTCCATGGGCGAAGGTAACCACTAACCATCAGGTGGACCTTCTGCCCGTTTGCAATCCGTCATCCATAAAAAAAAAGAACTTCAATTCAATTCAAAAGAAACGATTGCGTTACTTATGTTATTATAAAAAAAAGTCCCGCTGAGTTTCTTGCGCCGGTTCTTCTCAGGTCTGCGGCATTAAATTTAGTGAACCGGTGGTAAATTATTTGACCTTCAAAAAATGAAACTTGTAATTTCTTACTTAATCAAATAATTTTGATTTTATGTATCTTAAATAGAAATATCATTGGACGCGTTTTTCAAATATAAACATAATATAAGAGACTAGCTTTCCGCCCGCGGCTTTGCCCGCGTGGAATTCGGTTATATCGCGCAACGTGGTAAGGAGTATCCTATAGTCTTTCCTAAGTTCTAGACTATTTGTCAAAATTGGTTAAGTGGTTTATGTGTCAAAGTTATAAACAGTTAAACAATCTTACATGATTTTATGTTTGACAATAAGAAACTTCCATACAAACTTTCATCCCCTATTTCAACCCTCTCTATCATTTTTTTCGCGATAAAAAGTATTCTATGTCCTTTCCCAAGTTTAGTTCTATCTTCATACCGAATTTCATCAAAATCGGTTCAGTGGTTTAGGCGTGAAAGCGTAACAGACAGACAGACAGAGTTACTTTCGCATTTATAATATTAGTAAGGATAACAAAAAATATGTTTACATTTTTTTTTTATTTTGAATTGAAGCAACGATCTATTTAAATAAGGCCATAATAAGCGTCAATACCTTTTAAACTTAATTACTCTTCGTGACTTCGTGCTAACATACATAATATCTATATAAGTTTACATTTTAATGGATTTTTCTTGTTTTTTATAATAATTATCTTTAATGTAATAGTCAATTTAAAAAAAAATATAAATATTTTTTTATCAGTCTTAATTGTACGCGGTAGAAATAGGAACGAGAGGTGTAACAGCGAAATCTCTCTACATACATACATACATAGCTTTACGCTGTATCCCGCATATAACAGGGTAGGCAGAGGGAACCTAGTGCTAAGACACTCCGGTCCCCACTTTCCGCCGAATTGAGGCATTGCGTGCCGAGTGGTGGAACTCAACGCTGCGCTTTGTCTTGTTACCAAACCGAGGAGATGAAAAATTTCATTTCCTGGAGTGGAAATTCAACCCACAACCTGTCGCGTTTGTAGTCGCACGCTTGTGCCTCTGCGCCACGACAGGCGTTTTCATTTTTCTCAGGAACATTTCTCCTGATATATAAAAAACACTGTGTTTTTGTGTGATATATCTCATTCTCTAGCCGTTTAAATTCTATACACTTATGTGTATTGTTACTAAATCTAGTTATATTGTTACTTTATCGTGACGCATTTTCGTTACATCGAGATTTAAATCACTACGATCTCAAAACAGTTACACTTCAAAAAAGAGCGGCGTTGTATTCCACCATCCAACTTCCAATACTTTTAAAGTCAACAGAAAGTGGAAAACGGAGTGTTTTAACACTTACATAAACTTACAGTATGGTGCTAGAACGTGAAATTGTGAACAGAAAGTCAAAAAAAGGAGAAATGTGTCCCAAAATAATAAATAATATACTCACATGCTTCAAAGAATATTGTATGCAGACAAGTATTCACGGTTTTAACCACATAGCTGCTCCTAGACGTCACTGGATAGAGAGGTAATAGAAGAAATACAATATATTTTAAGATAAAAGTAAGGTGCAGCGTTGAGTTCCGCCACTGAGCATGGAATGTCTCAATTCGACGGAAAGTAGGGAACCAAAATCTTAAGAGAACGGAGTGTCTTAATACCAGGTTCTCAGGTTTCCTCTGTATAAGATTATATACTTTAGCACATAATGTTTTTGTATAGTAGTGCCTCAATTCAGCGGAGAGTAGCGAATGGAAATCTTAAAAGAAAACGGAGTGTCTTGACACTAGGTTCCTTCTCTCTTCCACAATTGATTGGGACAGTTCCCATGGGCCTCAGCCAGTGGCGATAGAGGAAGAGCACCGTGAGGTTTAAATGGGTATACGGTTGGTCTCTTTACAGCCGGTCTGGAGTCCCACAAAACCAGTCCGAGTCCCCGCGAGCGTACCCGTATCCGGATTTCCTAAAGTAAAAAAAAAGGTCCCTTTCTCTACCCTGCTACACGCTTCACCGTTTACCGTATACGGCATGGAGCGTGAAGTCAAAAAACAATTATTATGGCTTTTGGCTATTATGATGGTACTGGCAAGGACAAAAAGTGGACATTATATAAAAAATATTGTATTTTTAGCAGCTTCACTTTTTTTCCCTCGAAGCAAAGTTAAGCAGAGATGACCAATTGTCAATATATTTTGTTCTCTACTTTCTGCCCTAAATTGCAATGTTTGTGTTGAACTAATGTTTTAAAAAGAAACGAACGAAAACAACTATACTCTATTTACCAAATGAAGAAGAAATATTTTGTTTGGTGGTAGGAGGTTCGTCCTCCGTCTGGCTCGCGACCACTATCATCAAAGACGAATCCGCCGGGGCCATCTTATGATGTGTTCCGGTTCGATGGCATGTAAGCTAGGTTTTCCCCTTTCCCACCCATCCTTCCCCAAAATGCAGGTTCCGATAGCGGACTACTACATTGTCCTCCTTCCATCTGTATCCTCTAGGGCTGGCAACGCATCTAGTATATCTCTTTGTGTTGTAGATGTTCATGGGCGAAGTTGCAACCTCTTACCATCAGGCGGTCCTTCTGCCTGTCTTGCCATCCCCGGTATCCATAAAAAAAAAAAAAAAAAAAAATTTA
The DNA here is from genome assembly GCA_033558755.1 of Philaethria dido. Classification (NCBI taxonomy): domain Eukaryota; kingdom Metazoa; phylum Arthropoda; class Insecta; order Lepidoptera; family Nymphalidae; genus Philaethria; species Philaethria dido. The sequence continues at coordinate 11,018 of JAKGSA010002621.1, forward strand.
AATAAACAATTTAAACAGACTGTACACTTATGTATATATATTTTTTTCTATTACCTCGTAGGGTCCAAAGACTAGACTTATTTTTACATTTCGTCAAACAACAACAAAACTAATCACAATAACACACATAGTTATGAAAAAGAAAAAACCCGACTGAACCAATTCTTGAAATTTAGAAAGCAAATACAAATAAAGTAAGCTATAAAAGCTAGTTATGTGTTATATATTTGAAATGTGCTAATTAAGTCCTTTCATTTGACACCCCACACGGTACCCATCAACGATTTTGTTTTTATTCATGACGTAATTGCCTCTAGAGGGCGCCATATTGAATT
>JAKGSA010002622.1:0-15207 GCA_033558755.1 Philaethria dido
GCATGTTCATCATAGATAGAAATGTTCCAGAACATATAGATATCCAATACGAGAGTCATCCGTCGTGCACGCTGGCCGAATGTGCCAATGTTTAATGAGGTGAGTTATAAAAATAAAAATTATCATAACACGCTGGCGTTTCGCAAAACGAATAAGACATTATACAAATCAGTAGAAATTGGTTTGATAACATCCGTTGGTAACCAACTGTAACCTTCAAGTATAATTAATCAATGCAAATTTTTAATAAGACCATTTAAGCACAGCTGCCTCATAATGTCAAGTTAAGGAGAAGCACAAATTAAACTTAACAAAGCAACAATAACATTAAACTAAGGAATAACAATCATTGTAGCACTGCTCTTAAGTTGGAAATTGAAAATCATGCATAAGATCAGAATAACAACAAGTAGGCGCTCAAGACAAAGGCACAATTCATGATTAACCTGCGACGAGGATGTAAATACCTGTGCGTCGTTTTATTTTAATTACCCTACACTTTAAAAAGTTGCCTAGACCAGTTCCTCAAGTAAATAGTAATAAATTATAAAATAATCCACGAGTTTAGGGAATTGATGCATACAAAACTAACTCTTATGAATAGGTAACTTAAAAAATAGTAAGATAAGACGGTAAGTAATCCATTTATCGGTTTCTAGCAATCGTAATATGTGGTAAAAAAAATATAGAATGGAAAATTTGTTAGTATGCTTATTATATTTGTATCTTGTAGCATTTTAAAGAGATTCATTTTGCAGTGGACTTTCCAATTATTTACAGACATGGCATGTTGGGTGGCGGAACTCAAAGCGGTTTCTAATAAACGCCATTAAACTGAAATTAATTTAATTGGATTATTCTAGTCCAACTAGGTTGTTAAATATTCCGTAATCACAGGTAGACAGCGAGAATACTATCATTTTTTTCATGTAAAATATGTAAACATTGTGTAAACAATCAAAGATTTTAAAAAGTATCTTTTTGTACTTTATTTACTCGTAGTAAAATTAATCTGAATAATTAAATTAATCTAATAATATACCATTTAAAATATTGATGTCACCAATTTTTGAAGAGGAATCTGAACCTATAACATTCGCAATTGCGATATATATGGCGATAAAAAAACACATAATATTACTTAAATTAATGTGCTTATTATTCAAGTTGCAAAATAATCCTGTGTTTATATATTCTATACCCAAATTAGGCAAAAATTGTTTGCATAACATTATTATTTAGGAATATTTATGTTGAAACGGTAACGGTATCAACTATTATTGATGACGGTAATCATTTTATGAATTTAAATGAATTAGCAGCTAGTATGAAATCACTTAAAGAAATGAACTATATTAACATAAATGTGATTATGTAGATACATATAAGCGTGATGTAATATGATATTCTTATTATAATTTCATCTTCATGTTGTTCTTTACAAAGTCATATACCATGACCGCACGAACAAATATTTTATAGTGTAATATAACAACCATAAGAATGGTATGACGACGCATAATCGATAAGTTACAATTCATTGTTTATGTATTTTGATAAGATTAGATAATAAAATTAATCATTTAGTCAGAAGTACTTGCAGGTGCAGTTATAATTTTTGTACAGACGTCCTATAGTTGAGCTGGGTTTAGTGTTGTTCTAAGTGAATAGATTTACCTCTTTTTGTGTTATGGAATATCCCTTCTGGGATATTCCATAAAACCAGAATCCATGCTAACTTTTTTCGTAGATATCATATTTGTTATAAATAGGATATAGTTAAGTTAGTATTTGAACTATCAAATTTTTCTTCATGGTATGCGAGTTATTACGGAAATATGTTGTCGGTATTAACGCAAGAGGCCATCCTTCGGATGACATAATGATAAAATTATGACGTACATAGAGTTTAAACGCATATTTACATTTGTCTATTGAATAATTCTATAGACGTACAACAAAAGGTGATTTAATAAAATATTTATAACATCCGCGTTGTTTAGTGAACAAGGAAAGATAGTCAGACAAGTTATTATTAATGAATATTGCATGATTTTATCCGTTATTGGAAACTCATTCACGTTACTATAAAAGAAAAACAAAGTGGGTATTTAGGTTATCATGTAAAAGTAGGCTATGGGAAAATTGTTGTTTGCTTGTGGATGACAGACTAATTGCTAGTGCCCATGGGAGAGACCAAGTATGGTACAGGTCATTTTATTATAGTAATAATACCAATAAATAGTGCAAAAGTATATCTTTATTTTATTTTGTAAATGAAGAAAGGTGGCATACAAATTCCAGACAACCATACATTTTCCTGACCTAAACTAATAGGAACTAAATTTAGTTCTGCAATCAACACTATAAGGCTTTTAAAATGAGTTATTTTTAGTACAGATGTTTTTAACTTGTGTGGGTTGTTAGTTACTATCTCTTAGCCAACTTCAAGGCTCACTTTATATATTATACCTGTTACAAAAACTTGTTTTAATATTAAGCGAAAATAAATTTTAGATAGTCTTGAAAATTACAAAGTTGTGTAAAATGATAATACTCGTTGTGCTTCTGTCAGACTTATAGATAAAGGCTGTGTCAGAGGTCATGGATTCAATTCCTTGGATAAGGCTTGACATGTTTATAAGTTGTCAATCTAGTTAAAACAAGGCGCTTCGCTAGGACCTTTTATCGTATTGTCGTATTATATAAGCGAAAAGCGAATAGTAAAGAAAAATGTAATTATTTTTCTACTACATAAATGAACGAACTTGTAATATACAAATAGTTATTATATAATTATTACTAATAGGTAAAGTACGAAACTAATTTTTTTTTTGCGATGATGTTAGTATATAGTAAATTTATTTTTTATCTGTGACTTTCTATGTATCTACTTTATTATTATCTGTCTATCCATACATTAGAAACTAAAGGCCACTAAAGTAAAGTTGAGTAATTTGATAAGAAACAATAAACAATATGTAGCTATTTTGACTGAAATAATTTAAATATTATTACTTTTATTACGCTGCAATTTTTAAAGTAAAAAAAAATGTATGTTTAATTATAATTCTAAAGTAAAAAAATATATATGAAACCGAAGATAAAGAATCATTAAACCAGCAATATATATTGTATAATGCGTGCTTACAAAGCATTTGCCCCTACTTAATGTTGATATGCGAACACTAGGCTTGCGGATCTTCAGGTACATCATATACAAATTAATTAGAAATAGTTAGTGATTGTATATTAATTTCGTTTAATAAAATATTAAGATTATAAGAAATTATAATATATCAGGATCTAGATTATGCCAGGAACCGAATATTGCAAATAAATAGGTATAGAATTATGTATTTTTATTGGATATAAGAATACATTAATTCATACTATGATAAAAATAGGGACACAAAGTGTCAAAACATGGAATATATTTGCAAAAGGTTAGGCTATACTTAAAAATAATAATAAAAATATTAACCTATGATTTTTAAAGTGTTTGCCCTCTCCTATTTGTCTGCTTGCAATGTAAGTAGCACCAAATCTATGGAAGTACTGAATGAATAATGTAATGAATTGAATAATTTTTTTTTTGTTGCTTAGATTTCAAATTTGACTCTAAGATATACTAACCTTTAAGACTACACTCATGACAGACTTTACCAAATTATAAAAATAAGAAAGTGTCAGTCTTAGTTAAAATTACACAGGGTAGTGAGATGGCCATTTTCCGATGATATATAAAAAAAAAAAGTAAAGACCTGAGCATCAGGATGCAGAAAAAAGCTTGTAATAGTCCAGCTACAATATAATGAATAAGGAGTCGCCTCAGGAAAAATTGCCCAGCGTGGTGGTCATTCCGTTGTCATATAAAAATTAAAGATAAATAAATCTGGCATGGTACTCTAAAAAGACCAGGATACTTTAAACATGGCAAACTGGCTTTAATAAAATTGATTTAGCCTGGATAAGCACGTTATATTAAAAATTATTTTGTATCCCCAAGCTACGGAAGACAAAGGACAGGGGATTGAGTTTCATTATCAAACACACAATATTTTTTGTATCTTTATGCTTACCGCGCTTTAACGCTTCTGAACATCTGATAAAAAAATGGCAGAGACACAAGAAAAATGGCGCATTAGGAACTTCTATTTCTTTAAGCCCAACGATCTTTTTCGTGGCTTTACTTCGTATAAAAACGAATCTAAGAGCCAAAGCTTATTAATTAAGTTTATGTAATTATGGAGATGGGACATTGTCTTTGTAATCATATTAGTAATACATATTTTTTTATAATAACGGTAAAGGCAGTACTTGCAAATAAGATTTGATGATTTCGCATTTTTTTCAATTGCTTACAATATCAGCATTAACTTACTGTTTAGTGGTATATATCTGAACCTGCCATCTTGAGTTGTTCACAATTTTAATATACTAAGAGTTCACTTTGGTCAACAATGCAACGATAGTTATAGAAGCTTTGTTGGAATTGAACCAGAGTGTAGGCAATCGATGCAAAATGACTTTGGATTTGATTGATTTGGATTGATTCTCAACCCGGCTGGTCACCGCGGTAAGAGACCAAAAAACCCTCCAAACCCGGAAATTAAAACTACGGCAAAAATTACAGAAACAGTAAATTTAACAATATTCATTGCAACGCGCTGAATAAGGCAAGGTCATCATTAAAAACTCAAGAAAGACTATTTGAATTGATTGCATTACATCAAACAAAATGGGATATTATAGGCTTATCTGAAATTAGACGATCAGGAGAACAAATTGAAGAATACGATAATTTCTATATATTTTATTTTAAAAATACAAATCACCTGGCCTGTATGGAGTTGGTTTCATAATAAAAAAATACTCTTAAAAGATAATATCCTTTTGATTTTATTGGTGTTTCTGATAGGATATCAATTCTAAATATTACCCTTCCTGAATATAAGCTTACCCATACTGTAATAATACAGCATGCCTCACGGAAAATGCTGGAGAAGAACAAAAGACCTATTCTACCACGAATTAAAGCAAGTGATGCAACAAGTATACAACAGTAGTAATACCTGAGACCTAAATGCCCAAATAGGTAAAAAGGAACAAAAACGAAGACTACTATCTGGGACCTTTCATCGGAAAGCGCAATAACAACGGCCAAAGACTAACAGAATTTGTCCAAGAGTTTCTTAACCTAAGAATCATGAATAGCTTCTTTAACAAAAACTCAGCAGGAAATGGACGTGGGTAAGTCACCGAATGGAAAAATGAAAAATGAAATTTGACTTTATAATCACTAATAAACCAAAACTATTTCACTGATGTGAAAAGCACAAAATCTCAACTAGAATTTAATACAGATTCTCCATCAGTGAATGCTTCTGTGGGAAAATGTTCTGACCCATGAAAAATAAATTAGAAGACCTTGGACAAAGCACCACGGAATAGGAATACCCCTATCAGATATGATTTTGCTCACCTCTTGAGAAATCTGCACTACAAGATGTTTCTCAAGAAAACAAACTATGCAAGGAAAATATGACAACCTGGAACCAATAACTAAAAACACCGCACCATTATTATTATAATGAAAAAAATTTACTAAAAAGATAAATAGGAGAAAGCAAGAGATCTAATAATATTGAGACACAGTTTGATGCAACAAAACCAATTGATAGGAGTGAAATAACAAAAAATAAGCAAAACAAACCAGAACTTTCTATGTGTAAAGCGAAAATCATATAGACAAGAAAAACTAGGCTTAATAAGAATAATGTGTTACACTTAGAAACTACTGAGTGAATCAGCCAAAAGCAACAGAAAGAGCTATAAAGATTCAAAACTTCCTGACAACTCCAATGAGTTTTTCAATAAATCTCTAAGAACAATACAAACCGCACATTAATATTAGACATCGCTACAGACTTTTATCGAGAACTCTATAATGACGAACCTTCATCATTATTCGAAGTCAATAACAGTACCTCTGAAGAAGAGATACCATTTATTACTAAAAACGAAATAATTAAGGCAATTAATTCTCAAAAAAATAATAAATCACCAGGAGAAGATGGAATCTCGAATGAACTTTTGAAAGGATCCTCAAAAATAATACTGAATTCATTATACGATATATTCAACGACATCCTTAAACAAGAGTCAATACCAGCCCAATGGACCACATCAACAATAACATTGCTCCATAAAAAAGGCAAAAAAGATGACATCAATAATTATAGGCCCATTAGTCTCATGTCCAATCTTTACAAGATATTTTCAAAAGTGATACTCGATCGAATTACTATAAATTTGGACGAAAATCAACCAAAAGAGCAGGCAGGTTTTCGCAGCGGTTTCTCCACTTTAGATCACATATTCACAATCAAACAAATTACGGAGAAGTACAAAGAATATAGATTGCCCTACTATCTGGCGTTTGTAGATTATCATAAAGCTTTTGACTCAATCAAACATAAAAAAATCTGGGAAGCTCTGTCGTGTCAAGGTGTACATAAAAAGTATATTCGTCTCATTATGGAAATTTATAAAAACATGACTGCGAAAATAAAAACTGAAAAATTTGGAGAGACGTTTTCCATCAAACGGGGCGTAAGACAGGGGGACCCACTATCACCAAAATTATTTTCAGCGACGCTAGAACTCGTTTTCCGTAAACTTGACTGGTCAAGCTATGGATTAAGAATAAACGGAGAAATGCTGAATCACCTTCGCTTCGCTGACGACCTCGTAATAATTTCTAACAGTCCAGAACAATTACAAACTATGCTCAACCAACTTATAAAGGAAAGCAGAGAAGTGGGCCTACAAATGAATAAAACGAAAACAAAACTAATGACTAACCATTTGAAGTTACCTGTAGTAGTTCACAATGACTCAATTGATTATGTAGATGAATACACATATCTTGGGCAGATTATATCTCCAACATACGATACATCGAAAGAGATACAAAATAGAGTAAATGTAGCTTGGAAACGATACTGGGCCTTAAAAGAGATAACGAAAAGCCAGTTAATACCCATTAATTTAAAAAGCAAAGTATTTAACACATGCATACTTCCTACCATGACTTATGGCTGCCAGACATGGGCCTTAACTGTACAAAATATAAAGAAATTACAAGTCTGTCAACACAGCATGGAAAGAAGTATGCTTAATATAAAAAGAAAAGATAAAGTTAACCTAAATGTTATTCGTCAAAAAACAAATACTGTAGAAGTATCATACACTGTCAGGAAGCTAAAATTTAAATGGGCAGGACATCTTATTAGAAGTAAAACGAACAAATGGGCAAAACAGGTGGTAGAATGGTACCCTAGAGAGGGAAAGAGAAAGAGAGGAAGACCACAGAAAAGATGGGAGGAGGACATTAAAGCGGCCGCGGGCACGCTGTGGATGAGGAAAACCCACGATCGGGTCTTGTGGAAAGGTTTGGGGGAGGCCTATGCTAAGGCAAAACAATCTTTACCGGTGTCAAAAATTTAAAACTATATATATATTGTATGTAAATTTTAGATTGTTAATAAAGGCTTTATTATTATTATTATCCATACATTAGAAATGAAGGCCAATACAGTTGAGTAATTTGATAAGAAACAATAAACAATATGGCTATTTTGACTGAAATAATTTAAATATTATTACTTTTTATTACGTACTTTTAAAGTAAAAAAAAATGTATGTTTAATTATAATTCTAAAGTAAAAAAATATATATGAAACCGAAGATAAAGAATCATTAAACCAGCACATATTGTATAATGCGCTTACGTTATTTGCCCTACTTAATGTTGATATTATGAACACTAGGTTTACGGATCAAATTCATAGGTACATCATACAAATTAATTAGAAATAGTTAGTGATTGTATATTAATTTCGTTTAATAAAATATTAAGACTATAAGAAATTATAATATATCAGATCTAGATTATGCCAGGAACTGAATATTAAGTAAAATAAATAGTATAGAATTATGTATTTTTATTGATATAAGAATACATTAATCTATACTATGATAAAATAGACACAAAGTGTCAAAACATGGAATATATTTGCAAAAAGGTTAGGCTATACTTAAAAATAATAATAAAATATTAACCTATGATTTTTAAAGTGTTTGTCTTCCTATTTGTCTGTTTAATGTAAGTGTACCAAATCTTTGGAAGTACTGAATGGAATTGAATAAATTTTTTTTTGTTGCTTAGATTTCAAATTTGGACTTAAGATATAATTAACCTTTAAGACTACACTATGACAGACTTACCAAATTATAAAATAAGAAAGTGTCGTCTTAGTTAAAATTGTGTAGTGAGATGGCCATTTTCCGATGATATATAAAAGTAAAGACCTGGAGCATCAGATGAAAAGCTGTAATAGTCCAGCTACAATATAATGAATAAGGAGTCGTCTCAGGAAAAATTGCCCAGCGTGGTGGTCATTCCGTTGTCATATAAAAATTAAAGATAAATAAATTTGACATGGTACTCTTAAGAGCCCAGGATATATTAAAATATGGTAAACTGGCTTTAACAAAATTGATTCAGCCTTATAAGCACGTTATATTAAAATTATTTTTGTATCCCCGTTACGGTAAGACAAAGGACAGGATTGAGTTTCATTAATAAACACACAATATTTGTATCTTATGCTTAATGCGCTTTAATGCTTCTGGAACATCTGATAAAAATGGCATGAGACACAAGAAAATGGCGCATTAGGAATCATTTTTTAAGCCCAACGATCTTTTTTCGTGGCTTACTCGTATAAAAAACGAATCTAAGAGCTAAGCTACATTATTACAATTATGGAGATGGACATTGTCTTTAATTTATATTAGTAATACATATTTTTTATAATAACGGTAAAAGGTACTTTTGCAAATAAGATTTGGTTTCGCATTTCTTTTTTTTTCAATTGTTTACAATATCAGCATTAACTTGGCCGTTTAGTGGTATATATCTGAACCCCTACATCTTGAGTTGTTCAATTTAATATAATTAAGAGCTTTCAATTTGGTCAACAATGCAACGATAGTTATAGAAGCTTTGTTGGAATCTTGAAACCAGAGTGTAGGCAATCGATGCAAAATGACTTTGGATTTGGATTGGATTTGGATTGGATCTCCCCAACCCGGCTGGTCACCGCGGGGTAAGAGACCAAAACCCTCCAAACCTTTTGGAAATTAAACTACGGTTAAAAATTACAGAAACAGTAAATTTAATAATATATTCAATATTGCAACGCTGAATAAGGTCATTAAAAAACTCAAGAAAAAGACTATTTGAATTGGATTGTGCATTACATCAAATAAATGGGATATTATAGGCTTTTATTCCTGAAATTAGACGATCAGAGAACAAATTGAAGAATACGATAATTATATATTTTATTTTAAAAAATACAACACCTGGCCTGTATGGAGTTGGTTTCATAATAAAAAAAATACCTTAAAGATAATATCCTGGATTTATTGGTGTTTGATAGGATATCAATTCTTAAATATTAATCTTCCTGAATATAAGCGACCCATATCAATAATACAGGCATGTGGCCGCCTTTACGGAAAATGCTGAGAAGAACGTAAAAGACCTATTCTACCACGAATTAAAGTAAGTGATGCAACAAGTATACAAAACAGTAGTAATAATGGGAGACCTAAATGCCCAACAGGTAAAAAGGAACAAAACGAAGACTACTATCTGGGACCTTTTTCATCAGGAAAGCGCAATAACAACGGCCAAAAAGACTAATAGAATTTGTCCAAGAGTTTAACCTAAGAATCACATGGGAATAGCTTTTTAACAAAACTCAGCAGGAAATGGACGTGGTGTTTCACCGAATGGAAAATTAAAATGAAATCGACTTTATAATCACTATCAAACCAAAATTCATCCCTGATGAAGTATAAATCAACTAGAATTTAATACAGATCATCATCGAATGCTTCGTGGAAAATGTCGACCTATGCAAAACAATCTAGAAGCACCTTGGACAAGCACCCACGGAATAGTAAAATTACCCCTATCAGATATGATTTTGTCACCTCTGAAATCTGCACCTGGCAAGATAAGCTTCAAGAAAACAAACTATGCAAAAGGAAAATATGACAACCTGAAACCAACTAAAATACCCAAATAATATTATTACAACAAAATTTACAAAAAGATAAAATAGGGAGAAAAGCAAGAGATCAATAATATTGAGACATGCCAGTTTGATGCAACAAAAACCAATTGATAGGAGTGAAATAACAAAAATAAGCAAACAAATCAACTTATGTATAAGAAATCATAGACAAGAAACTAGGCTTAATAGAATAATGTTACACTTAGAAACTACTGAGAACTGCGCTACAGAAAAAGAAAGCCGTTGCGACTGTGTAAACTGGATAACTAAAATGAAAAACCCTAAAACAACTAAAGAACAACATAAACCGGCACATTCAATACTTCAGACATCGCTACAGACTTTTATCGAGAACTCTATAATGACGAACCTTCATCATTATTCGAAGTCAATAACAGTACTTCCTCTGAAGAAGAGATTTATTTATTACTAAAAACGAAATAATGGCGCGCAACACTCTCGTAATAAATCACCAGGAGAAGATGGAATTGAATGAACTTGAAAAAGGATCCTCAAAATAATACTGAATTCATTATACGACATATTCAACGACATCCTTAAACAAGGAGTCATCACCAGCCCAATGGACCACATCAACAATAACATTGCTCCATAAAAAGGCAAAAAAGATGACATCAATACCATAGGCCCATTAGTCTCATGTCCAATCTTTTACAAGATATTTTCAAAAAAGTGATACTCGCGATCGAATTATTATAAATTTGACGAAAATCAAACTAAAGAGCAGGCATTTTCGCAGCGGTTTCTCCACTCTTAGGATCACACATATTCACAATCAAACAAATTACGGAGAAGTATGTAAAAAGAATATAGATTGCCCTACTATCTATAGCGTTTGTAGATTGTCATAAAGCTTTGACTCAATCAAACATAAAATCTGGGAAGCTCTGTCATTAACTGAACGGAAGTAATACCGCTAAACTAATTTAGCCTTAATCTACTTCAAAAAAGGACTAAATGTATTTCTATTTTATGTGTGTTACCATATGACGATAAATGGATGATCCAATTCTTATGATTCTCTTTTAATGGCAGCTAGTGTTTCTGAAGTGATCCTATTTTGACTTTCGTTAAAACTGACGAGTACTTTTTAAATTATTCGTACGATTTTACTTTAGAGCATTTGTATTTTGGAAGTCGTCTGTAAAAATTGTAATTATTTAAGATGCTACTAAAATGATATAAGTCCATATCAAAGTTCAGAATAGAATTAAATTTAATTATGGTAGAAATAATTGGCAAACCATCAGTATTGTATTTACCTTTGAATTTTCCCTACTGTGTTGCAATGATTTAGTATAATATCAAAAGGTTGTTTTTGTTCTAATTAGAGAGAACATCACTATTTCTTAGTACTGAATTTAGACAATTAGTTGTAATCATTTATCTTGGAAATAAGAAAAGCAATCACTTTTGAATTTGTTTCTACAACGTTGGAGTCTATTTTCTGAATATGTATTAACTTTGAGTCTCTTGTAATGTCTTCTGTGACAGAACGTCTTAACTTTAAGTACAATTCTTGTATGAGATTTTAGATGAAGGCGAAAGATCTTGTGCTTCCACATATCTAAAATTAATATTAGAGTGTATAATATACTTAAAATATTCAGGGTGTAAATGAAATGCGGAACAACTTGAATAGACAAAATATTATATAGAATTTTTTTTTCTTTATACATAGACAGGTCATTATTTTTAAATTGATTGTCTTTTTATTTTTTTTTAATTGAAAAATCGATAACATTTTCTTTTCGTTTAAATTCTTTTCCAATTAGTAAAACTAATTAAAAACTACACTGGCATGATTGCAGGAGACAGAATTAAAACATGAAATTAAGTTTTGCAGCCATATCATAATTTCAATCAAAGCGCTATGTGAACGTATTGCCTTAATTAGCTAGAGAGTGCTTAGATTAATCCGCAAGGTACTAAGATAACCGCCGTTACAAATTCACGTTGTATTCGAAATTTTTATATTGAATTTTCATCGGAGTTTTTAAATCGTTGCGTAATCCTACTAATATTATAAATGCCAAAATTTTTAAAGATGGATGGATGTTTGTTACTCTTCAGTAAATTGCTACCTAACAAATACAGAAACTTTACAGTATTTATGGCTTATAGATCGGAATAACACATAGGTTAAAAATATAATTACATGAGCTGAATTAGGCTATAACATAATAATAATATATCTGAAACTTAATTAAAAATATTTTGAAAATATTGTAATTATATCTCAAATATTGTGTATACTGATATTTCCTCATCATAAATAATATTTTAATATGTACTCTAATCCACTTCTATTAGAGGTAGAGGAAGGAATATTCACATATATGACTCTTACAATAAGATATTATTTTCGATAATATATGTAGTGTGTTGTGTGTTACGTTATTTATTATTACGTATATGGTCTTTCATTGTCTAGAATTTAAAATGATTTTATCCTACTGGGTTAACAAAGAACTTTCCCTGAAATGAGTATACAAAAAAATCTAACGTTTACTTGCCTTCGTTATAAGGAAAACTGATAATTTTATAGATTCTGCTGTATCAGAAAGTCACATATTCATAAAAATAGTTGGAAGCCATTGTGAAATCTCTAGGGCTGCCTCTTGACTGTAAATGCACCGTTCTGAATTCAATCCTTCTTCGAATTTTGATATAGACTTTTTTAGTTTTTTTTAACTCTCCTCAATACAAAGACAAAAATGCTCAATTGCTCGAAATTAAGCAGAAAGTGACTTTTAATACTAGGTTATTCTGCGCAATCTGCAATATGAAAAGACGAGAGAAGCATTAGAAATAAAAAATACTTTAACGATAATAACCAATTTACTACAATTAAGTGCAAAATTACTTTATTCAAAACACAGTGTTTACCACCATCAGTGACGTATTATATGAAAATATTGACTTCCTACTCTACAGACTGATATACAAAAATATTATGAAGAACTAATTTTAAGTATAACAATATAGGTATTTTTGATGTGTAAATTGTCTTGAGACCTTGTAATACACGACCTTGGCAGCTTTGGTCCAATAACAATATATTTTAATTTCTAATATTGTATCGAGACGCTGTTGTAGTGCAATTGAACGTGTCTGACTGAAAGTATTTTTGTAGGGTTTAAATACTAGGAAAATTCAATCAAGATACATTCAATTAATGTGGTTTTCTTTAACGATAAAAAGAAAAAAATAGAGGTTTTTCATTCCACACGCAATGGCTCTGTAATGGTATGGAGAAACTTCCAAAAATTGATCAATTTAATCACTGTGAATGACGTGTAGAAAAAATAATTTCAAATGCTTAAATTTGTATGGATAACAAATAACCCAAATAATATTTAACGATACCACATATATTACTTCCATATGGATAAACACAACAATTTAAGAACATCATATAAACTAGTTGAGAAACTTTTAAGACATGCTTTATTTTTACAAATGCTTGTACAATAATAACATCGAGTGGCATAGCAATTGATCCCGATGAGACGAATTGAGTTCATCAACAGGGCATAGAGTTATAAACTTATAACGTTCGGCCAGTGACGTCCGATAGCCACGCCCCCGGCCACAAGGCCACTAAATCGTGGTTATCTTTATCTATACGTTAGCATTTCGTATATTTTGAACGGCCACGTAACTTGTTTTACGTTTTTATTACTGTTGTATCGATGGTATTTCCGATATAATTGTTAGGTACAATACAATAGCATAAAAGGCTTCATTAACTTATCAGACGCGCATACCTACATACGTAGATCAACAGTTATTTTTATTATTTTTTAAATGTTTTCTTTCATATTCTATATTTATATCAAATTCGAAAGACAATAAATCGACATAATTTTTCAATGAACCAGCATTATACCGTCTTCATGAGAATAACATAGGAAATCTGAATAAAAACTAAAAGGTATAGATTGTATGGCAACAATTTTGTAAGCATATATAGTTTTGTCTTTGTCTTTGTTCACATATGTTGAATTATTTAACATATGTTGACAAATAAAGCAATGTCTCTTTAAGCCTCTACTGTTTGATTTCGTGCACTCGTATGACAAAATGTTTGTCTATTATCGTGCCCCCTGTGTACTTATCAGTGGGCGGGTGTTGCTACGTATGCTATCAGAGAACGTGATAATCTTGTTTACGAAAATTTTAATTTTTAAATATTCATGTTATTTAAAAAGCTAATTTTAAAACATTTGATAACTGACTATTTAAAAAATGAGAAGAAACTCCTTAGCAATCCATGGATTCACCGTGCGAGTGCCGGGCCCATCGCGTTACAGAGAGAGGAGTTTGGAGAGTGCGTGGGACTTACGACCCAAGTGTAGGTTTAAGGGGCCCCTTTAAAATGCGCATTACGTTCACCTCCAGTTTCCGCACTCCTCTCTCTACCTAACCATAAATAAAACATGGAATGACGTAAACTTTAACTGTTCATTATACATACGTACATAATGTATGTTAAATACATATCAATTCATAGTATAAGTACTATCTACACGTTTTGAATGTTACGAAATATAGAAAAGACTTTCGAGTGGGAGTTGGCTGACGTCCAAAGAAGTGTAACTCTTGTGACACTATAACAACGCATTTACGGATCAGATTTAAATTAGAAGTAAGATATTTTAGAAATATATATATATACAGTGTACAATTTATTATTATAGTAAAATATATAACTAAAGAAAATCGCGGTGGTGTGGACAAACATTAATTTGAGGAAGACATTTTTTTAGTCGATATTAGTCTTCAGTGTTCAGTTATTTCTTTTTATTTGCATCCACATTCTGAGGAAGATAAGTATCTTATCTGTTTGTAGTTTTTTACTTTACTGTAAGTTTATTACTGAGCTTATCATATAGGCTTAAATTATTAAGTGTTATGCAGGTATTTTGTACACAAAGCTGCTTTTTACAGGTTTTTACAATCTATAGTGTACATTATAGGTAGTTTAAATTATTATTTATTACAGCAAACCCTCTATATCATAAAATAA
>JAKGSA010002623.1:0-15205 GCA_033558755.1 Philaethria dido
TATCGATAATAGGCGTTAACGGCACTAATTCGTATCGACACACGCGATTGATTGAATGATTACGATCAGCGTCTCGATGTCTATCGTTTAGTATCCGTTGACAAGTAAATTTCTACTTCGTTTCCGACAACAGACTAATATGCGAATGTAGCGAAATTTTGATTAATTAAAATATTATATTGAATATAATATTTATATTTGTAGTTTAAAGCTTTATTTTTATTTTAACTTCACGCTGTATCCCGCATATAGCGGGAACAGAGCGGTAGGCAGAGGGAACCAGAGAACCTAGTGTTAAGACGCTCCATTGTCTTTCAATATTTCCGTTCCCCACTTTGCAACGCCACAACGCGCTTTGCCTTGTTACCAAACCCAAAAATGAAAATACTAAATTTTACATTTCCTGGAGTGGGAATCGAACCCACAACCTGTCGCGTTTACAGTGCCTCTGCGCCACGACAGGCAATTATTTTCATTTATTTTTTATTTTAGCTGCACGCTGTATGCCACATAAAGCAGGGTAGGCAGAGGAAACCAGAGAACCTAGTGTTTCCCAATTTCCGCCGACTTGAGGCATTGCGTGCATAGTGGCGGAACTCAACGCCGCGATTTGCCTTTTTATCAGACCGAGGAGATGATAAATATTATTTTCATCTCCTACAGTGAGAAGTAACTAAAATAATTAAAATGTAATCAATGTCATTCCCCGAATTGAATTAAACTCTCAGCCGATAGTTCAGTCAGACGCTGTCTCGCTGTGGCACGATGGCTTCCTTTCAGTCTTTCGTTAATAAAATATAAAAAGGTTGTTTTATGCTTAACTTTACTTTTATTAACAAATAAACTTAACTAACAATATTGAGACTCTATAAAGATAAAGAAAAAACTAAAATATCTCACTTTGCGATGTAGAACCTAGTGTCAAAACACTCCGGTTTCTGCTTTCCGCCTCAATTCAAAACAACGCGTGTTAAATGACGGTATTCAACGCCGCGCTTTTTAAAATAATTTAAATATGATCCTCCGAGTAAGAATCGAACCCGCAACCAACCTGCGTTTACAGTTTATATAGTAAGTTAAAATAATTTAAAATTCAAATTATCTCTGTTACTTCCCTACTCTGTATGTAATTTTACCATTAACTTTCCTAAGTTTTTTGCTAACCGAATTTTTTCAACAGCGTGACTTCATACAATTAAATGACAGTTAGTTTTGCGGTTATATAACTTGTCTAGACGTGATTATATTTTTTTTTTCACGTGACATTCTTAAATGTTACATTTTTATACCACTTTCACGCTTTTTAAGTAGCTTAAGATGATACACAAACTATTTTGCAATTGTTAATGGAGATTATAGCGGGTGCACACAAAGTCAATGAAAAAAAAGTTTTTGTTTTCTTTGGAATTATTATATAGACATTTTAACCAACTTCTTAAAAAGAAGGAGGTTCTCAATAATACAGTTTTTTTAGAAGGACCATCTGATGGTAAGTGGTTAACTTCGCCCATGAATATCTACAACACCAGATAAGTTGTAAATGCGTTGCCGACCTAGAGGATACAGATGGAAGGGACAATGTAGTAGTCCGATATCGGAAAATATGGTGGATATTTTGGGGAAAGGATGGGAAAGGGGAAAACCTGCCTTAAATGCCATCAAACCGGAACATATCATAATATATTTTGCGGTTCGTCTTTGACATGATAGTGGTCGCGAGCCAGTCGGTGGACGAACCTTCTACCACCAAACTAATGGGATACCTGTCTCTTACGGGACGCTATCCAGTGGCGGAGGGGAATTGTATTCTAACCCCGTCCCCTCACAGGGAGAATTGTGTATTTTTTATGAGTGTATTTTGTATGTGTATTACCGCTTCATTTTTACTGGATGAACCAGGTGTGACAATTTTTTTTATTGATAGCACTAAGCACTAGCTGTGCTTATGATGTAGTCCCATTTAAAATTAGCTAAGATAATGAGTAGTTTTTGAGTTATTTGTTACAATTTTTATACATTTGATCAGAAGTCGGTTATTGCTAATGTTAAAACGCCAAGCCTACAAACTATTGGTCGTAGAAATTTCAAATTTGGGAAGCAATTTCCTTAAGAAGCGTTTCTAGAGCATTAAGAGAGAATTGCAAATTCAAACTGGAATAAACGCGATTTTAGGTTTTAATTAATATCACAGGTATTTAAATAATTTTTAAATCACGTACTAAAAAGGTTAGTCATATAATACTTCTAATACTGTATCTAAAGCTTTGTGCTCACATGTCCATACATAATTAAATTGCATTAATATAGTAAATTTACATTTTACTCACATTTGTGTACTTTGAATTAAGCGTCTGCTTTCACAATTAACGCTCTTTGTTTACTTTGTTCTAACCATTTTATAGTTAGTGTTAGGAATTCTAGTTTTTTTTTTAATTATACAATTTCTCTCATTACTTATATAAAAAAGACTTAATTAGTGAAAACACTAGTACGCAATTCCTCAATTCAGCGGAAAGGAAATCTTAAAAAAACGGAGTGTCTTAACACTAGGTTCTCAGGTTCCCTTTTACTCGCAAAGCAGGAGAGTTAGAAAGAATCTCGTGTCAGGCAATTCCATAATAACTATTTTTTTTAGTTTCACGCTGTATCCCGCATATAGCAGGGTAGGCAGAGGGAACCAGAGAACCTAGTGTTACGACACTCCGTTCCCCACTTTCCGCTGAATTGAGATAGTTTGACATTTCTCTTTGTTGCGTTGCATGCTGAGTGGCGGTGTGACTCAACGCCGCGCTTCGCCTCGTTACCAGAGTGAGGCAAAAGAAAATTCTAAATATTATTTAATATTTGTGCTTCCTGCAGTGGGAATCGAACCCACAACCTGTCGTGTTTACAGTCACACGCTTGTGCCTCCGCGCCGCGACAGGCCTTTAAATATCTATTAACTAAGCTAAATTGGTTTTCATACTAGAAATGTCGTATTTTTTTACGTTATTTCATTATATTTACACCACTCAACACGCAAAGCCTCAATCTGGCGGAAAGTGGGGAACGAATTTGTTGAAAGTTTTGTTTTCGGGTTCCCTCTACCTACCCTGCTATATGCGGGATACTGCGTGAAGTTAAAAAAAAAAAAAGATATGTACACTAAATTTAAAAAAAATAGTTTGCAGATAGCCCTTATATCATTATCATAGTATATAAGCACATTATAAAACGATGCAACAAATATTATTGACAGATCCGATCGACACGATTCCGATCTAATTCAGATAATATCTTGAGATTTCGCTACTATAACTATTGAGATGTTATCAGGACCATATTTTTTATTAAGAAAAAATATTAAAAAAATACCATTTAAGACCATATTACCATGAAAATAAGGTATAATTTTGTTTGTTATCAAGTAGAAAGTACTTTTTTGTGGACAGTTGCACAATGGTACGTGTGAAATGCTATGATAATATTGTTGTGTAAGATATATGAGAAAATATTTTAAAAATTTTAAATTAATATCAAAATACATACTATCTTTTTGGTCATCTCCACGCTTTTCTTACTTTAGAATGGAGTAGCTTTAAAATCATTATATAATACAAAAGCCTATTATTATACACTATTTGGTAGAAACTAGTGTAGAATAGTAAAGATACAGCGTTTTCCTATAAATACAATAGCTATGGGTTCGATTCCCAATTGGGGAATTATTATATTTAATTAGTTTTCATGTCCAGGCTGGTTAGACAAAATGTGATGTTGAATTCCATTACCCAATACGTAATGTCCATGTTCCGGAAACGAGCAGAAAGTGGAGAGCTTAGTGTTTTGACACTAGGATGCAAATAATATTCAAAACAAAGGTAAATTTAAATGTCATATACATTTTTGAAAGTAGCAACAACTCGCATGTCATGTTATCCTGAAATGAATGTATGTAGAAGGCAATTATTATTTTATTCACTTTTTTTATTAGCTTCACGCTATGTCCCGCACATGGCAGAGTAGACAAAGAGAACCAGAGACCCTAGTGTTAAAACACTCCGTTCTCTTTATATTTCCGGTCCCTACTTATTTACTTTTAATGAAATTTTAAATTAACGCCCGTCGTGACGCAGAGGCACAAGGGTGCGACTGTAAACACGACAGGTTGTGGGTTCGAATCCTACTCCAGGAAATGGAATTTTTAATTTCCTAGGTTTGGTAACAACGCAAAGCGCGGCGTTGAGTTTCGCCACTCAGCACGCAATGCCTTAATTCGGCGGAAAGTGGGGAACAAAGTGTCTTAACACTAGGTTTTCTCTGCCTACCCTGCTATATGCGGGATACAGTGTGAAGCTATGTATGTATGTATGTATGTACATTTTAAATCTTAACAAACTTTGTATTTGTCATACAAAATGATACAATATAAAATGAATATTACGTTGCTTTGTCGCTTCTACCAAGGTTCGTAGTTTAGCTCCGTCAAAATTGACTGTTAACTAAGTTTTAATTAACAAAACTTTTAGTTCATTTCAACTTACTAAAGTCCTTCACTTGGTTTAGTACAAAGGAATATACTTAACCGATTCTAAAAAAGGAGTACGTTCTTTATTTTAGCTTTTTATTATTCATTGAATTATGAGAAAAAAAAATAAAAAAGTAGTCCCGCTGAGTTTCTTGCGCCGGTTCTTCTCAGGTCTGAGGCATTAAATTTAGTGAACTGGTGGTAAATTATTTGACGTTCAAAAAATGAAGCTTGTAACTTCTTATTTTGAATAAAATTATTTGACTTTGACTTTGACATTGCGTGAACCAAAGTTAGCGCTTCTGATGTCCAATTTAAATTTAGTAAAGTCCTGAGTAGTTTTTGAGTTATTCGTAATAATTTTACTTTTTAGTACATTTTAACTATAGTCGGTATTCTTTTTTGTTAAAATTTTAATTATTTAAAAAATACCTTTTACTCTATCGAATCGTATGTTTATACGTTGATACGGGTGCAATTATGAAGAATGGAGAAACAATACATAATTTTAAAAAAGCAGGTTTTGCGCTTGTCGAAAGGTAGAAAAACACTACGTTCTCTACTTTCTATTCGAAATCGATAAACTGCGTGTTGAGAACTTATTATAAGGGATAAATTAAATCAATTTAATTGAAATCAATCATCTTAAATCCATATCGCATCGTATTCACAAACAGATACTGTCCCACTGCGCAACAAAGGCCTCAAATAAAACACAAAAAATAAAGTGAAACAAAAATAATTCCCACTCGGGGTCATTATTATATTTAAATTATTTATATTTGTCCGTTCTAGTAAGAAAAAGCGCGGCGTTGAGTTCCACCTTTTAACATTCAAAACGTGGCGAACGGAATGTCTAGACACTAAATTCTCTTTAACTGCCCTGTCAAGCGAGATAACATTTCAAAGTAATAAAATTCTCTCTGTATCCTCTTCTCTATACTCGAAGTACAATACATACATAGCATCACGCTGTATACCGCATATAGCAGGGTAGGCAGAGGCAACCTAGTGTTAAGACACTCCGTTCCCCACTTTCCACCGAATCGAGGCATTGCGTGCTGAGTGGCGGAACTCAACGCCGCGAAGTACAATAATATATCACATTACAATAACTCAGTAGCAATTATATATTTCAACGCAATCACATACATACATCACTAGCTGTGACACCTACCTAAAAGATAAAACTATCGATAAACACGCTAACAATAAACCTGTAATTAATATTTCAAAATGGGTAAAAGATAATGTAGAAAGTGTAGAAGTAATTTCCTCGTCGTTTATTTAGGTTCTCTATACTTTTTCGCCTGTCGTGGAGCAGAGGCACAAGCGTGTGACTGTAAACGCGATAGGTTATGGGTTCGATTATCACTGCAGGAAATGGAATTTTTCATTTCTTGGGTTTGGTAACATGGCAAAGCGCGTCGTTGAGTTCCGCCACTTAGCACGCAATACCTCAATTCGGCGGAAAGTGGGGAACGGAATCGTTAAAAGAGAATGGAGTGTCTTAACACTAGGTTCTCTAGTTTCACTCTGCCTACGTAGTATGTATCCTATTTCGCAAGTAATGAGGGGGCATATGTATTTTTTATTAACTTAGTTAAGACCTTGTCTTAAGATACTTCGCTCTTTCTGCTTCAATTCTGGTCTTGAATGTAGATTGGCGGAACTTAACGCTGTATGTAATGCTTTTTATAATGTAACTATAAAAAATATATAAAAGGAACTAGTTAATAAATTATATATTTCATCGCCATTACATACATCACTAATAACACCTAGACATAAATAAGTCTATCGATAAACAAACTGACCATATACCAGTCCTCTAAATTCTTTCTCCTATTCCACCACCATAAGTGTGGGACTTATGGTTTGTGTATGTGTTTGTCCTTGTGTACTTTATTATTTTATTTCTTTTCATGTATTTTTTTTTCTTTTCATGTAATGTTTTTTTAATTATTTTTGTTAGTACAATAAAGAATATATATTTTAATATACATATACATTTTTTCAACTTAGGTTTGGCAAAGAGGCCCCAGTGTTTGGACCCTACGCTGTTTCTGTTCGAATCAAAGATACAACGTGTTCAGTGGCGGAACTCAACGCCGTAATTCATATATAATTGTAAAAAAAGAAACAAATATTCAATAAATCACAATTCAATAACTCAAGCACAATTATATATTTCATCGCCATTACATACATCACTAGTGACACCTACCGATAAAAGATAAGTCTATCGATAAACATGTCAACAATAAACTAGCAGTAGTTCCGCATTTAAGCTCAATCGGTGGCGATAAGCCATCTCGATATCGGCATTCTGTCACAACACTAGTACCTTATAACATTGCAATGCGGTTAAATATCATGGGGTTAGAGGAAAATTGTTGTAAATATTATATTTTCGAAATGTCAGGTATGGGGTTATATGTGTACTGCGTAGTGTTGGTGGGTGCAAGTTCGAGTTTAATAAGGAGTGTACAGTTTAAGTAATTCATTAAAAAATGCCTTAAAAAGTGATGAAATTTCGGTGTTATTTATATTATATACATACAAAATTATTATTTTTACTTTTTTTTAAGCTTCACGCTGTATCCCGCATCTAGCAGGGTAGGCAGAAGGAACCTAGTGTTAAGACACTCCGTTCACACTTTCCGCCGAATTGAAGCATTGCGTGCTGAGTGGCGGAACTCAACGCCGCACTTTGCCTTGTTAGCAAACCCAGGAAATCAAAAATTCCATTTCCTGGAGTAAGAATCATACCCACAACCTGTCGCGTTTACAGTCGCACGCTTGTGCCTCTGCGCCAGGACAGGCGTTATTGGGAAAAAAGCGTGAGGCTGAAAAGAAAGGTTTTTTTACCAATATATTCACTACACATTAAATCACAAGAAAAACAGAATTTCAAGAGTTTTTTACCTAAAAAAAATATTTATATCATCAAATATTGGATCATTTAGCTGAGTTTTAATTAAAACTGCTCATCTTCGTTTCTCAAAGATCTTTCATTTAGAATCCCTTTGAGATAAAAAATACCTGTTAAGTACCTTTAGGAGACGGCGTACGATTAGTTGGAAGCTTTTTAATTTCCATATTTTTCGTCTTTCACCAAGTTTTTTAATTATACTGTGTAGAGCTTCTATGTAGTCTTTTTTGTATGGTTTTTTAGTATTTAAAGCATAAATAAAATTAACTTATTTTAATAATGTTATGTTTTGAGAGCGACTGACGGTTGGTTGTGGGCTGGATCGTCACTCGGCGGAACCAATATGTTTAAATTATTTTTATTTTTACGCTCTGGTGCGGTATTGGCGATATTCATCCTGGAATGTTTCGATTTCCGGCGGTAAGCGGTGAACGGAGTGTCTTAACACTAGTTTCCTGCTCTGCAATCTGTTGACTTATCGTTTTCACCCCGTGTAAGAAAGATATAAGATAAAACACTTATAAAATATCCTATCTTACTAATATTATAAATGCGAAACTTCATGAGGATAGATAGATGTTTGTTACACTTTAACATATACATGAGAAATATTTTTTTTAGCTTCACGCTGTAGCCCGCGTATAGCAGGGTAGGCAGAGGAAACCTGAGAAGTGTTAAGATACTCCATAACCCACTTTCCGCTGAATTGAGGCATTGTGTGCTGAGTGGTGGAACTCAACGCATCGCTTTACCTTATTACCAAATCCAGGAAATGAAAATACGAAGCTTTTACATTTCCTGGAGTGGGAATCGAACCCACAACCTATCGCGTTTACAATCGCATGCTAGTGCCTCCGTGCCACGACAGGCGTAAGATAAAATCATCAGTTTATTAGGATTATAATAATTTTGATTAACATCTATCATATATCATTTATGTTGGTCGAAGCCAAAATCAGAAGCTAGTTAAGCATTTATTTACCAAAAATATTTAAAAAAAAAATATATTAAAAATGTCAACAAACACAATCACAAAAAACATTTTTCTAAAACATAAGCTTATATGATTCTACGAAAAAAGTCACGTATCTCATTACAAGCGAGTTAAACTTATTTTAACTTCTAATGACTTTTGTTTCCAACTTTACTCAGTCCGTCTAAAAGTTTAAGTATACTTCGACAGCTGACAAAATAATATAGTGTAAATAGTATGAGGCTATATTGGCTCAGTTAATATCTTACTGTAAACGGTTGTGGGTTCAATTCCCATTTCATGTTTATATCTAAATTAGCAACACACTGCGGCGTTTAGTTCCGCAACTTGATATGTGATATTTTGAAATTTGACCGCCGTGTAAAGTTCACTGCTTTCGTATTGAGGCGCAACTCAACGCCGCACTTTGTCCTACTAGAGTGACAATATCAAAATAGTTTAAATATTCCACTGAAGTAGAATTCCAACTTACAACTATTCAATTATGAAAACCAAAAAAAAAAACGAAAAAAAAACAAATCTTAATCTAGACCAAAAAAAAATATTTTCAGTCTAGATTTAACAAAATACTAAGTCTCATAGCTTCCGAGGGCAAAAGCTAGTCATATATAGCTTACAATTAGGCGCTCCAAGTTATAAACAAGCACCTAATTGGTGACTAACTTCCGCGCAGATAACATCGCCGCGTAAAGTTCACCGCAAGCAACAGCGTGAAATAATTGGCGAACGCTAATGACATAACCTAATATAACACTAGGGTATAGTGTATTATAGTACAAAAAGAAAGAATAAATATTTTTTTTTAATTAATGTAAATTCCATATTAATATTTAATATTATAAGACGCCTGTCGTGGCGCAGAGGCACAAGCCTGCGACTGTAAACGCGACAGGTTGTGAGTTTGAATTCCCACTCCAGGAAATGTAAAATTTAGTATTTTCATTTCTTGAGTTTGGTAACAAAGCAAAGCGCGGCGTTGAGTCCCGCCACTCAATACGCAATGCCTCAATTCAGAGGAAAGCGGGGAACGGAATTGTTGAAAGAGAATGGAGTGTCTTAACACTAGGTTCTCTGGTTCTCCCTCTGCCTACCCCGGTGTATGCGGGATACAGCGTGAAGTTATAAATAATAATAAAGTAAAAAATAAACAATATATTTTTCTTTATTTTTGTAATTAAGTAGTTTTAAAAAATATATAAAATCAATAAAATAATCCATTGTGGCGCAGTGAGACAGTTTCTGATTGCAAATACGATTGGTTGGGGATTTGATTCCCGTTCGAGGGAATGATTATACTTAAATTATTTTCAATTATCCGCTCTAAGACAAAACGAAAAAAAAGGACGACAAAAAAGAATTCTTCTGCTTCGAATTTGGGCGCATAGGGGCGAACGGCGGTGTGTGTGGTGTAATATTTTAATTTCCTGGAGTGGGAATCGAACCTGTCGCGTTTACAGTCTCACGCTTGTGCCTCTGCGCCACGACAGGCCAATACAGCAAGGAAATAAATAATATCTTTTTGAAACAGTCATTTTATACACGAATGATACTTGGTTATTTGCTATCTAACTATTTAAAACTTTAATGTAGTTCTTTGAAGTTTTTATTTATATAAGAAATTGAATTTCTAACAGTGTTTTCGTTTAATCAGCTGTGGAACTATTATAAATATCTTATCTGGTTCAATAGTCAATTAAATTATGTATATTTTGTTTTATTTCCTTACTCTGATGACATTACGCGGCGTTAAGATCCACCACTTAGTACTTGATATCTTGAATCTGGGTGGAAACTCGAAAATGGAGTGTCTTAACACTAGGTTATTCCTAACTATTCTGCTATGCGGAAAACATGCAGAGTAACTAAAAGTGTAATACTTATATAAATATTGGCTTTTTGCACTTTTTCATCAAACATATTTTAACAATGCCAAATTTTATACTCCTTCTGAATAATTTTCGTAAAAACGAGTCAAAAAATATTTTTTCGCGTATTAATATAATACATACATACATAGCTTCACGTTGTATCCCGCATATAGCAGTGTAGGCAGAGGGAACCTAGTGTTAAGACACTCCGTTCCCCACTTTCCGCCGAATTGAGGCATTGCGTGCTGAGTAGCGGAACTCAACGCCGCGCTTTGCATATGTATCATAAGTATCATAACCTTAAACATACTCTTTAAATGTTTCTGCATTGCATTCACAAATAATTTTACCTGATCCTTTCTTTGTCCATAGAAGAAGTAAATACTACCTCATTACTAAAGTTGATGAGTTAAAAGCCTAACTTAGATCTAAACAAACACTAAACATGACTAACAAACGAACGTGAACGTGGAAAAACTTTAAAAGCTTGTACCGTTTTAGTGTCTTAAACAAGTAGTGCTGTAGCGCGGCGCTCTCACTTACTATGGCCTATGATTTAATAGTGATGGGACATGATTTGCTTGTAATATGATAACTTAGTGTTAAGGCACTGTGCCCTCTATTTTCTGCCCCAAATTTGAGGTATTGCGTGCTAAGTGCTTGAACTCATTGTGGTGTTTTTCATGCCAGTGTAGAGAAAATAAAATATTTTAAGTATAATTATTTCATATAATTTATTAATTGTTAGTGGGTAACGGAAATGTTGAAAGAGAACGGAGTGTCTTAACACTAGGTTATCTGGTTCCCTCTGCCTACCCCACTATATGCGGGATACAACGTGAAGTTAAAAAAAAATTCCCTAAATGAGGATCGCTCTGCTCTAGTAAAAGAAAATGTTATATTGTTTTTTTTTATTGATATATTCTTGATTCTCCATGTATGAGCTAGGTGCTGGCATTATAAAAAATAGATTATTTTCAAAGTATTCATATGAGAGATAGATTTACAAAACCTATCTCTTTAAATTATTAAGCTAACACATGTCGTTCCTAATATAACTTTTATAAAACTAAGATAGCCAAAATAGTTAATCGGGTAACATTTACTTAACCTATACATATAAATAAATTTGACGCCTCTCGCGAAGAGGCACAAGAGTGCGACTGTATACGCGACAGGTTGTGGGTTCGATTCCCACCCCACAAAATTTAAAAGTTTATATATAAGTGGGATACATTTTGTTTGGTGGTAGGAGGTTCGTCCTCCGTCTCGCTCGCGACCACTATCATGTCAAAGACGAACCGCCAAATATCTTGTGATGTGTTCCGGTTCGATGGCATGTAAGCCAGGTTTTCCCCTTTCCCACCCATTCTTTCCCAAAAATGTGGTGGTTCCGATAGCGGACTACTACATTATCCTCCCCTTCCGTCTCTATCCTCTAGGTTGGCAACGCATCTACAACATCTCTGGTGGTGGTAGATGTTCATGGGCGAAGGTAACCACTTACCATCAGGTGGTCCTTCTGCTCGTTTGCCATCCGTTATCCATAAAAAAAAAAAAAATACAGCGTGAAGCTAAAAAAAATCTTAAAACCAACATTGAATTCAATGATTAACATTTAAAATGTAACTTCTCTCATATAACTCTCAAGTTAATTACAGTTATTTGCTCGTTTTAATCACAGTAGCGCCGTACGAATAAATGCTACATTAATTACGTTAATAAGCAATTTGTTAAGGATTGAAAACAAACATACAGTTGTTATAACATTGATTGTAATCCTTAGGGCTATAATGATAAGTATGAAATGCTTTTATTAGACTAAAAAATGAGGGTAGTCATAAATAACTTAATTTTAAGACATTCTGTTCAAATCATTGCGTAGTAAGTGACGGAACTCAACGCTGCGCTTTGTCTTTCTAGTGGGGAAAAATATAAATTAATTAAACATAATCATTGCTCCGATAGGGATCGAACCTACAACCAATCGCTTGTAATGCCAGACGCTGTTCCAGAGCCTCTTTTTGTGCTAAATGTACATAAAAGAATATTTTTTCTACCGTGAGGTCTTTGTAGAACAGTGGGAACGTCTGACCGTTAATACAACGGTTTTTGATAAGATTCAATTTTTAATTCAATGATTGTAATTAAGGTAATTTCATTTTACTTTAGTAAAACAATGCGCGGCGTTGAGTTACGCCACTCAATATCGCTTATTTAGGCTGTAAATGTAGGACGGAGTGCCCTGAAACTAGATTATGTAGTGTGAGTGGAGTAAAATAATGTACTTTTGTCACTTTTCTACAAATCAGGCACTAAATTATCACATAGGTATTTAATAAATTCAAAATTACTTTATGTAATAGTACAAACTTCATTTCTTTCAAAATGTTTCTAAATATAAATTGATTTCAAAAGAATTTATTTTCAAGAAACAAGTCTTTATTTACGATATTAACTTGTTGTTTTCACTAACCCTTAATCTATAATAAAAAAATACTCCACACCAAACTAATTTTCAATTAACACCAAAAAAAAATCGATAATCGCGAAGTCAATAAAAAGTTAATAGTAAATATCGACTAATATCCTCTTGACCTCATCTGTCAGTTAAGATTTGAAAAGAAAAAACATCTGCCTAACAACCATTGATTATTATTGGAAAGCAAATGGAGCGTACGATATTTAATAACTTAGTGCAAAGGTAGACACTTCATCGCTCATCTTTATCTTGCGAGTATATCTATTATCTATATTGTATTGTTAGCCTCAATCGTTAAAACTTATATGCTTTCTAATTAAGCTTTTATCTAGCATTTGGCGGCGTTGAGTTCCGCCATTAAACTTGTAATGTCTTAAATTCAGATATCAATAATATGCTTTCTAATTAAGCTTTTACATTTAGCGGCGTTTAGTTCCCCCATTCAACTAGTATTATCTCAAATTCAGGTGAAAAGAGAACGAAGTATTTTTTCTTCTTAATTCTAGGTTCTTTATAACTACAATGCTTTGCAGGAAAGAGCATAGACTCAAAACAATCCATTTTGTCTGAATTTAAGACAATGCGAGTCCTTAATTCAAGACAGTAGCGGAACTTAACTCCGCGCTTTATTTAGGATAGTGAAATGAAAATAAATAAAATATACTGACCCCAAAGAATCGAATCCACAATCAATCGTATTTACATATAGTGAGACACTCCCGCATATAGCAGAGGGAATCGAATACCTAGTGTTAAGACACTCCGTTCTCTATCAACAATTCCGTTCCCCACTACACGATAATGGCCCTTAAACTCTATTACTGTAATTTAAAATACCGATAAAATTATTGTAAACTTTTTACAATAGGCGGAGATCATATCATAAGATTCAGGGAAAGCTCATCTTGGAAACCAATTAGCTATTTTAATGCGGTTTTCATTACCCTTCTATTCATAAAGGTTAAGTAGGTCACGAGAGGTTTCTAATGAAAGCTAACATTTACAACCCTACAGATAAAGATTGTATTGCCATCAAGCGTTTATGCTTTTGTAGCTTGTCTTACGTTTATTGGCATCTAGATACGTGTATAAGATATTGGCTTTTTTAGAGTTTTCAGTTCATTTTTAGTATATATTTCGAAGGCACGCCTGTCGTGGCGCAGAGGCACAAGCGTGCGGCTGTAAATGCGACAGGTTGTGGGTCCGATTCCCACTCCATGAAATGGATTTTTTCATTTCCTGGGCTTGGTAAAAGGCAAAGCGCGGCGTTGAGTTTCGCCACTCAGCACGCAATGCCTCAATTTGGTGAAAAGTAGGGAACGGACTGTCTTAACACTAGGTTCCCTCTGCCTTCCCTGCTATATGCGGGATACAGCGTGAAGCTATATATGTATGTATGTATTTCGAAGGCATGAGTAGGGTATTTTCAAATTTGGTTAGGTAGAGAGAGGAGCGCGGACGGTTGAGGAGAATACGCATTTTTAAAATGCACTAAATGCTAACCCAGGCACTCTACAACATACACATAAAAAAACATAAAAAAATAAAACAACATAAAAAAATCAAAGTAATTTTAACCCGTTTAATTCATATATATTATTTTTGTAAGACGCGGGCTCGAATTCTGCTGTCTTTTTTCAATTTGCATACGCTTCTATATAAATTTCTAGTATATTTATATTTATTGCCTTTGCTTTGTGATTTTCTCAGATTATTATAAGACAAAAATTTGTCTTACAGTATACATACATAGCTTCACACTGTATCCCGCATATATCAGGGTAGGCAGAAGGAACCTAGTCTTAAGACACTCTGCTCCCCACTTTCCGCCGAATTGAGGCATTGCGTGCTGAGTAGCGGAACTCAACGCCGCGCTTTACCATGTAACCAAACCCAGGAAATGAAAAATTCCATTTCCTAGAGTGGGAATCGAACCCACAACCACACAGTATGAAAAAACTATTTCGATTATAATTTATTGTAAGCTGGCATATATTATGAAATTTACCGTTAAGTTACAAAATATCGGCATCCGATTTATAACGAAGAATCGATATTTATAAATATCGATATTACATATCACATATATGAAACATCACTAAGCTTATCAGTAATCGCACAGTTGCAAAAACCAGAAGATCTACGCGTCATGCAGTCTAGAGGTTGCAAAACGAGCAAAAAAATGACAACACCGTTTACACTGGCATAAACAATTTTAAACTTTAACACGTTAAATTAAAAGTATATGGAAAAGAAAAATTAAAAATGTTTGTAAACGGGATCTTTATGTCTTTGGAAAATATGAAATAGGTCTTATTGCTTATAAGTTAGGGGTGAAAATGGCATGGTGGGTTAAAAAGTAAAAAGCGCTTAAGTTGACTTGTCACGGCTTTCAATGGAATGTTGTTTGGTAAATAAA
>JAKGSA010002624.1:0-15194 GCA_033558755.1 Philaethria dido
TTGGAATTCAATCCTCTTAAAAACCGACTTAGGAACTTCGCCCTTTTTGCCTATGTGGCAGGGTTAGGCTAGGGTAGTCAGAGAGGACATACTGTCAAGTCACTTTATTCGCTATTATCCGTCCGAAATAGACATTACTTGTTGAGTGGTGAAACAGTTGAGTTAGTCTTCACCACTTTCACTTTGGGAAGACAACCCGTAGTCAACACCACGTTTGTCTTCCAAAAGTGGGGAAATAAAAATAAATTTAGTACAATAATGTCCAGTTATATGCCATATTTTCTTTTTCCTCAGTCCGCGTAAGTTTTACAAAAAAAGGTACAAAGTTTTTATTTTTTGCCTTCACGCCATATTCCTTCCAGCAGGATAGGCAGAGGGAATCTCCCTAGTCCTAACCTAGTCTTAAGACAGTCCATTCTATTAAGATTATTGTTCCCCACACAAAGATTTTACTTATCCCAAGCACTAAAAGTACATACGAAGAATTGAGTCACTACTTTTAACACAAAATTCTCCTTAAAAACATTATTAAACCATTGACCGATTCGTAAATATGTTCATACACATACAAATGTGTACATTTCATTAAGATGGCCTACGTGATGCAAATAATCTAACTATAGATGTTAGTAACGCTATAGTGTTTTCGTTAACTCACGTACGTATCCAAAATTATTATGATTCATTATTTAAGACTAAAAATTATTTGGCAATGCTCGACTGAACGTTGCAACTTACGTACGTCACAGTATTCGAAGGTATAGAAAATATATGGATGGGAGGATATTGTATTTTTCGTTAAAACTTTATAGTTTCAAATAAAAGAATGAATCTGTGGAATTAAAACCATTTGCATTTGCATTTGTAAGGAATAGTTTAATTGCCCAATAGATAACACAA
This sequence comes from Philaethria dido, assembly GCA_033558755.1. Taxonomy (NCBI): domain Eukaryota; kingdom Metazoa; phylum Arthropoda; class Insecta; order Lepidoptera; family Nymphalidae; genus Philaethria; species Philaethria dido. The sequence continues at coordinate 901 of JAKGSA010002624.1, forward strand.
TTAAAATTTTAAAATTTTAAATAAAAAAAAGAGTATTATCCCTTTTAAAACCCTGTCGAGGCGCAAAGGCACAAGCGTGCGACTGTTAACGCGACAGATTATGGGTTTGATTGCCACTCCAGGAAATGGAATTTTTCATTTCCTGGGTTTGGTAACAAGGCAAAGCGCGGCATTGAGTTCCACAACTCAGCGCGCAATACCTCAATTCGGCGGAAAGTGGGGAACGGAGTCTTAACACTAGGTTTCCGCTGCCTATCCTGCTATATGCGGGATACAGCGTGAAGCTATGTATGTATGTATATCTTTTTTTAAATTGTGGCGGAGATTAAATTAAAACTAGTATATTAATAAAATTGTAAGTAGTGACGTTATAGCCAATATATGCAAATTCTTTATAAATTATAGCCCATCTGTTATTCCTATGATAAGCTATATTACTATAAAGTTTAATCTAGCTCCGTTCAGTAGTTTTTGCCTAAAAGAGTAACAAACATCCATCTTCGTATACTTTCGCATTTATAATATTAGTATAATAATAGCAGGGTTTAATTTCTTATATTTAAAGGAAAATAATAAATTTCAATGTTAATATAGATATAATAATTCAAGGTCATGTAGCTGTTTAAATTAGACCATTCGGAAATACTTGTACAAACAATGTGTGAGAGAATTTGAGATTCGAATCCGTAACATTAATCATATTGCAAATATTACTACCACACAGTTATCCGTTATTTTGGCAAGATGCTTTGATTTATTGTATACAAGCTGTATCCCGTGACTCTGTTTGCGTGAACTATAAAACCTAAATTACTTTTTTTTTAACTTCAAAAAAAATACATTATTGTTCATTAACTTCCTGTTCTATTCTTTTTTATTCTAAACAAGTAAAAAAAATACTTAAGAGCAAAATATCTACACAACTGAGGCCATCATGGTGCAGTGGGTCAGCAGCTGATTGTAAATGCAATTGATTGTGAGTTTTATTCCAAGTCGAGGAAAAGAAAATACAAAAAAATAATCCGTTTTTCCACTCTGATAAGACAAAGGACGGTGTTGATTTCGGCCTCTTAACATGTATCTTAAATTCTTATATTCTTATTTCTATATCTTAAATTCAGGTAGAAAGTGGAGAACGGAGTGTCTTGACACTAGGTTCCTTGTGACTACCCTGTTACGTAGGATAAAGCATGAAGCTGCTTACTAACACTAACATGATAGCCTTATTTTAACAATATTAATGTATATGGTGATATTATCGCAGCTATATAACTGCATAGACAGTGTCATGGATGTCAAACATATGTTAGCCTTAAGTAATTTTAAGTAATATTAAGTCATTTTCAGTGATGTTAAGTAATTTTAAGTAATATTAAGTATTATAAGTAATAATAATATATTAAGTAGGCAACTAAAATGCTTGGACTCTCTTTGGAAAAAAAAATCTTATTTCCTAAGCTTAGTTAAGCGATAAGAAAATATTGTAAAAGTTGATAAAAGGTACGGACCACGTGTCCGTAGTGATCAGAATAAATATTAAAAAAAAAAGAAAAAAACATGCTAGCCTGAGCTATGCCTAATTTTCGTAAAAATGTAAGTATTTGCTTCACGTATTAATATATAGATATATATGACAAATTAAACAACGCCTCCGTGGCGCAATCGGCTAGCGCGTTCGGCTGTTAACCGAAAGGTTGGTGGTTCGAGCCCACCCGGGGGCGATTATTTTTTTATTATTTTTTCATTATACATTTCGTACATTATATAGATTAAATGTATGAAAAATAGTGATATATCACTCTGTTGTCTATTTTTAGACTATTTTAAAGATATTCGTCTCGGTAGGGGAAACTCAATACCGTATAGTCGTCGGCGGAAAGTGGGGAACGGAGTGTCTTAAAACTAGATTCCCTCTGCCTATTCTATATGCGGGATACAGCGCGAAGCTATGTAGGTATGTATGTAAGTATAGCCATCTAACCAGAGCAACTTCACGCTTTAACCCGCATAGCAGGATAGTCAAAATGTACCGAATTGAGTGTTTTTTCAGCTTATAATCAGAGATAATCAGAGGGACTAGTGTCAAGACACTCCGTTCGCCGCTTTTTTAGGTTCTCTCTGCCTCCGCCGAGGTTTTCACGGACGATTGGGGCAGTTCCCGTGGGACTCGGCCAGTGGCGGTAGAGGAGGAGCACCGTGAGGTTTTAATGGTTATACGGATGTCCACTTCACAGCCGGTCCGGAGTCCCACATAAGTTGTCCGAGTCCCCGCAGATAGGAATTCCTCACGAACGGATTTCCTCACGTTAAAAAAAAATCCCTCTGCCTACCCTGCTGTATAGCAGCTGAACGCATATATATGCGGGATACAGTGCGAAGCTATGTATGGAAAAAGGATTTCTTTATTGTGACGTCTTAACCTGAAATTCGAATGAAATCGCAAATGGCTATAAAATGCGTAATAGTCGTATAACTGCCGCTACTTAGTATTCAACAGGATTATAAACAAACAAACTTTCAAATTTTCTCAGTAATATTACTAAGATATGTTCTTAAAGTCTACATCTGCCTATGTTTGTACAATTATTAAGATAAGTATACTCGTATGTATGTGGGTCATTATTTAAGAGTTAATCACACACACACATAACAATTAAAATTTATTTTAATTTAATTTTAACAAACAAAGAAATCCGACTAATTAAAATACACTGAAAAGTATTATTATTACGGATAACTCAAAAACTACACGACAGATATTAACTAAATTTAAAAGGGACCACATCAAAATCACTAACTATTATATAAAATAAAAATCATTAAAATTGGTTCACCTAATAAAAAATTATGCTATTAAACATACAAAAAACCGAATAGAAAAACTCCTCCTTTTGTTAAAGACAATTAAAAAGAAAATAGCGATTTCTTTAAATATCCATTGTATTTATCTTATTCTCTCAGGAAAGTCTGAGGGATAAAGCGTGAATTTAAAAGAAAAGAATATTAGATTTTTTTATAGCTTCACGCTGTATCCTCATATAGGGTAGGCAGAGGGAACCTAGTGTTAAGACACTCCTTCCCCACTCTCCGCCAAATTGAGGCATTGCGTGCTGAGTGACGGAACTCAACGTCATGCTTTGCCTTGTTTTAACAAATCCATAAAATAAAAATACTAAAATTTTACATATGTTTTTATTTTTTTTTATTTTTAGCTTTACGCTGTATATACGCTGCATATAGCAGGGTAGGCAGAGGGAACCTAGTGTTTAGACACTCCGTTCTCCAAATTAGAAATCACATATAAAAAAAATTACAAATACAGGTTTCAAAATAATAAAAAAATATATTGCTGTGTTCACAGAAAATAAAAAATATGTGACTTTCATAAGAAGTATGTATAATTGATTGAAATTAGTTAATGTATGTACGCGTATGTCGTAAGATGACTAGACATTCTGTCGACGTGAATTCCCCACTAATTTCTCGGTACTTCGGAAGTGTGCTTAACTGATGTCATAGTTTATTAGAGAACCATATTCTTGTTACACATTCATTACGTCAAGATCATTTATTCTTTAAGCTAGTTAAACAAGATATCAAGAATATTTTCTTTTCCTCTCTCTGGTAATAAGGCAAAGCGCGGCGTTGTGTCCTGCCATTCAGCACGTAATATCTCAAAATGTAATGAGAACAGAATGTCTTAACACTAGGTTCCCTGTGCCTGCCCTGCTATATACGGGATACAGCGTGAAGCTAAAAAACAGTTTTTTTTTTCCCCATGACAGTGACAATCTAATGTCAAGACACTCCGTTCTCAGATTTCCGCATTAAATAGACACAATACGTGTCGAGTGACGGAATTCAAGGAAGTGCTTTACTATACGCCTACTATTACGCATACTATAGTCAAAGAGAGTCTAATGTTAAAACACTCTGTTCTCTACTTTCTGCCCATATTCGGCTTTTTCCCAGTAAATAATATAAACAATCCCTCAAGTGAGAATCGAACCTATAACCATTACCGTTTACAATTAGACACGGTCTCACTGTGCCATGATGGCCTCACTATTTCAATATTGCCCGCAATATCTCTAATTGATGAGAAAACGCAGTTGACATTATATTTTTTTAGAATGACATACATACATAGCTTCACGCTGTATCCCGCATATAGCAGGGTAGGCAGAGGAACCTAGTGTTAAGACACTCTGTTCCCCACTTTCCGCCGAATTGAGGCATTGCGTGCTGAATCTATTTATTATTTCCATTTTTTTTTTGTTACGAGTATAAAATACTAATACTACTTACTATATTATTTTTATTACAATTATCGCATGCGTTACTAACCTTTATCTAGTTGTACAATTAGGTTTCATTTTGTTTATGTTGTTATCAATTTGATTGCAAAATTTTGAAAATTGTTAATGAGCCATAATAATAAATAATTAACATTATTTTATCTTTTCATTTAAATACTATTTTACCCTTTCCTACACGTATATCGTGTATCTTTATTTATTTTTCGTTTCGTTTTTTCGTTACATCAAGTTTCAAATCACAACGATTGTAAAGTAATTTCACATGAAACTTAAACGATGAAACAATTATTAGTGTTAATAGATATTGAATTCACAACCTTGGATCTAATAAACAAGCCACGTCGCCACTGAACCAGACGGTCGCCCTCCTTATATGTATAATAATACAATGCCAAGGTTACTTACTAGGTGACTTATGATTATGACTTATGATGTGATATAACCAAGAACGGAGTGTCTTCACTCTATATTCTCTCTGCCTATTTTACTATGTGGTATAAAGTGTAAAACTGAAATAAAAATTTCCTACTTACTTTACTTAGTTTCACGCTTACTAAAGCCGGCTAGGGATACTTAGCCGGCTTTAGTTTAGCCGGTTTCTAATTAAGAAAGAAATTTCTTGTTTTATGAATTTTTATGATAGGCTATTGTGGTGCTGTGGGATAGCGTCTGACTATAAATGCGACAGTTCTGGATTCGATCCTCACTTGGGGAATATATTTCAATTATTATCATTTTCCTTAAACTTATTAAACGCCTGTCGTGGCGCAGAGGCACAAGCGTGCGACTGTAAACTCGACATATTATGGGTTCAATTCCCACTCCAGGAAATGTAAAATTTAGTATTTTCATTTCTTAGGTTTGGTAACAAGGCAAAGCGACGCATTGAGTTCATTCCCAAGGTGTGTTATCATTTATAAAATCAATATTTAGGTAATAACCTTTAACACACAAACTACTCACAATTTTTATAATAAAAATATTTATTAAACGAAAAATTCAAAACAAAATTTACTTTGAAAGTTATTTACATATAAAAAGTTTTGTACATTTAAAAAAGGAGGCCGCGGGAGAGCCATTTGTCACTAACCTAAATCAACAAGCAGACAGATACAGATTATATTATTTGTGTTATGTTATGTTTGTTTAAGGAATTCATTGTGTGACATGTGTGGTGTTTATGTATGTATATATTTTTTATTTATAAAGATTTAAATATACTAGTAGACCCCTTGGTACGTAAAATATGCGTTAGCAATATGTGACACTTTTTTTTATTGACTAAAGGCGGTAAATGCAGGATCACCTGATGGTAAGTGGTTACCGCATATGGACATCTACAACACCAGAGGTGTTGTAAATTTGTTGCCGGCCTACAGTGGAATGGAAGGGGGAAACAATGTATTGGCCACGATAGTCCATCATCGAAACTACTACGTTCTGGGGAAAGGATGGGTGGGCAGTGAAAAAAAATAGTCTCATAATAATCTTTTTTACTGCATGCACCTGTCGTGGCGCAGAGGCACAAGCGTACGACTGTAAACGCGACAGGTTATGGGTTCGATTCCCACTCCAGGAAATGGAATTTTTCATTTCCTAGGTTTGGTAACAAGGCAAAGCGTGACGTTGAGTTCCACCACTCAGCACGCAATGCCTCAATTTGGCGGAAAGTTGGGAACGGAGTGTCTTAACACTAGGTTCCCTCTAGGTAAGGTAGGCACCTTGCTATATGCGGGATACAGCGTGAAGCTAGTTACTATGTTACATGAAGTTGCGTTAAGTTACGTGAAATTACATAAAGCTACGTGAATATAAAAACAAAACAAAACAAACGTAACTGTTACAACGTTTAATCCATCCTGTAAAAAAATCGGTCAGACGCCGGGAAATGTAAAGCATTATATAATTGCAATGTTTCGATCCAAACATTTCATTCAGGTTGCGGAAATAGTACCTAATTCTTACTTTTGCTATTCAAATTTAAATCTTTTTTTATAGCAATAAAGCTGAAATTACTTTAAAATATACTAAATTTCGTATATGCTTACTTGTTATTTGACTATAAACTTTATTTGTAGGTATTTGAGTTGATTTTAGTTTGTATTTAAAAAGCAGGGGTGCCAAAAGTAGAGTTCGCGGCCCACTTTCGCCGTATCCGCTCGAAATGAGAGCGATCGCTCGTTATTATTTGGTTAATATGATTTTCGGTAATAGACAAGTGTCACGGGATGCAATGCTTGGGATAGGTTTTGAAATGTATAAAATATGAGGATTTTTTATTATTTTTTTACAAATATTTTACTTTACCAAAGATGTATAGGGAAGCTAGTATTTAAGTTACACTTTCTCACACAGAAAGTAAAAAGCATGAAGTTTAGCCAGTAAAGTAACGGAACTCAACGCCGCGTTTTACTTACTAGTCTGGGGATATTATAATAAGCTAAGTATAAATAAAACTATTCCTAGCTAAATTGTAAAATAAAAAATATTATGCATTCAAATAATAGTGAGAAGATTATTATAATTAGAGTACTGTCTTTCACTGGCGGAAGATATAGAGCGTAAAGATATTAATAGATTTTCTATTTTCTATAAGGAGATTTCACAAATTATAATACTATATCACTTAATATTAGATATCACACTTACACAGATACCAAATGTGAAGAAAAGAAGCTCTAGAAAATAAAATTAATGTGCAATACTGTTTTGCTCACATATCATACAAGTACGTAGAGAGAACATAGTGTTAAAACACTCCGTTCACCACCTTTCGTCTAAATTCAGCACATTACATGTTGAAAAGCGGCACTCAGTATACATAATTTAAAATAAATTAACCCGAACATAATCAAAAACAACACAGTTACGTACAAACAGTCATAAAACCGTAGCCCTTAATGGTATTTTATATCTTTCTTCCTTCTGGCCTCAGTTTGCAATTTTGCTTTCAATATATCAATTTGACATTGATATCTCTGGTATATGGGTCAAGTTGGCTGAACGGCCGTCGTTCAAACTCATTTTTATTACTCTATGTTATTACCTATACAAACATAAACGTGGCATTCTCATGGTGTATTTGCAAAGTGTCTCATTATATAGATTGGTAGAAAATTCAATTTTTACCTATAAATAATGTTTACATTCAAAAGAATTTGGGTTTCTTGGCCTGAATAAAGTAAGTAGTAAAAAAAAGGCGGCGTTTGGTTCCGTTATCAAACAAGCATACTTTAAAAAAAGCGCGGAATTTAAACAACGGATGAAAAGAAGATATGTAACAAATCAAAAATAGACGACTTCTGGTCAAATTTAAGTAAAATCATTTACTGTGTTTTTTTTTTCTGCATCTTTATGTCCTTTACTAAAAAATTGTCTTACCTTTAGTAAATATACGACCCTATGGATAGATTATAACGGATATTAAGCTAGAAAAGGAGGTAATACTATAAAAAAATCTAAGAACAAAAAAGCTACAGAATACGTGTCAGTACATAATTTTAAGACAGGCCTATAGTACATATAATGATGAATATAAAGCTGAAAATAAAATATATTAGTATATAAAAAATTTGAAACGATATCTACACGACCATTCAATATGTCATTAGACTGAACATTTACTATGAAATAAAAACCTACACCTCACATACGCGAGATTCGGACCGACGACCTCTAGCCTACCAATCAATGCCCATTCACTAAACCAACAAAGTTAACCAGAAGTCATGAACAGACATGTCTCCTACACTTTTAAAACCATACATCAAATTGAAGATATCTCGACGCGGTCATTTAAATTTCGCTAAGGCCGAGATATATAGGTCAGTCTAACTGACAGACAAGAGTGAGGTGTTTTGATTGATACGTAATAAAATATTGTTCTACATTTTATGTTTTATAGTGGGAAACGAAATTGTTGAAAGAGAACAGAGCGTCTAGGATCTCGAGTTCCCTCTGCCTACCCTCCTATATGCGGGATACAGGGTGAAGATAAAAAAAAGTTATATATACGAGTAGTTAGTGGCCTCTAAAAGATACTTTGAAGTATTTTAATATGAAGATGTTGATGAGCTTTATTGATCTTCAGTTTCATGCTTTATCCCGCATATCAGAGTAGTCAGAGTGAACCCAGTGTTAGGACATTCTTATGACAGGCTTTTGTCTTGGGACAGTATTGTGTGTTAGATGACGGAACTCAACACTGCGCTTTGTGCGCTTACCAGCTTAAAATTAGAGTTAAATTCTAAAATACTTTGTAACATATTTGTTGTAGTTTGTTATATAATAGACTAGCTTATTTACTTTTACAATAGGATCCCAGAAAACGTCCGAGAACTTTCCATTTTGCAATTAAAAAAAAATTGTAAAAAGACGTTTGTGTGTTAAAGGTTATTACCTAATTAGTGATTTTATAAATGATAACACACCTTGGAAATGAAGTGCTCGCTCAAGTCTGTTTTAAAGGTATCATTGCCAATAATAAAGAATTGTAAACCATTGTCAAATACAAAAAAAAAAAAAGAAAAGTCCCGCTGAGTTTCTTGCGCCGGTTCTTCTCAGGTCTGAGGCATTAAATTTAGTGAACCGGTGGTAAATTATTTGACGTTTAAAAAATGAAGCTTGTAACTTCTTATTTTGAATAAAATTATTTGTCTTTGACTTGACTTTGACTACGATTTCTTTTACGTATAATCGTAAAATCTCATTTTCTCCAGTTCCTGTTGGAATTTCGGGGAAAACTCTCGATTGCTCCCCTACACTCCCCAAAGAACTTGCATTCCCCAATCCAGCTTCCTATGTCCAACAGCTTAGGCTGTCCCTTTTCTGTAAGTCACTAAATAAAGCAATAATTTTGTATATGTATATAGATATCTTTCACTTATTATGAAATCTTCATACATTCATCTTATTACTTATTATGTTAAATTACTAAACAATATGTTAAATTATCAAATTTTATATGTTTAACTTCACTGCGGATACCCCTGTGGTAGACATAAAATGACCCGTCCTAGACCCCAAATGGGATTCGTATCAACAATTAGAGTAATCAATCAAACACATACAACCAAAATATTTTTATTATTTTTAGCTCCGTGGTCCCGTCCCTTATATATAACAAGAAATGCAGAAAGAATATCGTGTTAAGTTAAACATAAATGTGGCGGAACTCAACGCCGCGCTTTATTTTCCAAGAGTGGAGAAAAGAAAATCATATTATAATTAAACACTGTCCCATAGCGATTCAAAGTCACGAACAAATTTAGCGTAAAGTCACCATTCTACGCTTTTTATCGTTTTAAACTTAATGTATACGTGGCGGAACTTAGCTCCGCGTTTTGTATAAATAACTAAACTAATTAGTTATTTATTTATTCATTATGGGTAACCAAAAATTAACGCCTGTCGTGGCGCAGAGGCACAAGCGTGCGACTGTAAACGCGACTGGTTGTGGGTTCAATTTCCACACCAGGAAATGGATTTTTTTAATTTTCTGGGTTTGGTAACAAGGCAAAGTGCGGCGTTGAGTTGGCAGAACTCAGCACGCAATGCCTCAATTCGGCGGAAAGTGGGGAACGGAATGTCTTAGCAATAGGTTCCCTCTGCCTACCCTGCTATATGCGGGATACAGCGTGAAACTATGTATGTATATACCAAAAATTGTTACAATTTAACATTCACATTTTTAGCAAAAGCACACAAAATAACTGTAATTGTATTTGTATTTGTACTCATTTGAGCGTTCCTCTCCACGGAAATCTTCAGTAAAAGGCGAATGATTTATACGTTTTGAGGGGAAAGCATAGATATAGTTTATTTAACGACACCAAAAAAATGAAAATGATTTCTAATCATGTTATAGTCATACACTAACCCATTGCACCTTGAAACCACTAACAAATTTAAATTAAAAATTAAAATAAATAGGTGAATTGACGTGTCAAACTCAAGCAATTGCACTAATTGCATGATAATGCAGACGAAGCCGCATGCAGCCACTAGTAATAATAATATCCTAACAGTAATAAAAGACATACGTACTCGATTTCAATGAACACAGAGCATTTAGTCAAGCACCCTATGTTAAGGACTTTCGCTAAAATTACACTATTGTGGACCTACCCTACTGGTGAATGGGGTGACCATAGCTTTAATTAAGCATAAATATCATCTATACTTTTTTTTTAACTTCACGCTGTATCCCTTACATAGCAGCTTAGGCAGAGGGAACTTGAGAAGCTAGTGTTAAGACACTCCGTTCTTTTAAGATTCCGTTCCCCACATTCCGCCCAATTGAGGCATTGCGTGCTGAATGGCGGAATTCAACTCTATGCTTTGTTACCAGAGCGAGGAAATGAAAATACTAAATATTAATTATTATAAATATTTAATATTCTTATTCCCTAGAGTGGAAATCGAACTCACAACTTGCCGTGTTTACAGTCGCTCGCTTGTGCCTCTACGCCACATCTGGCTTAGGAGCCAGAAGAAGAGCCATAATAAAATAATTACTTTAAAATTTATTCTCATAAATTATTATAATTAAACTCAAAAATAATTGTTTATATAATATTAGAATAATTATGTATTATCATAACTTTAATACGCATAAGGATAAACCCGGATCCCAATTTACGTAAGTAAGCTTAACAGAGGAGTACGAAATTTGGTATAATTAAATTGGTAAAATAAGTATTACACATACTTCAATATGTTTGACGTAACATCAGGTTAATGTAAAAGTATATTATGCCTCAATGTATCTTGTGATGAAGGTTTTTCGGTTCAAAGCTTACTCGAAAAATGTTTTTAAATATATAGATAGTTTCTTAATTTGCTGTTTCTTATAGCACAGTATAAGTGCTTACCACGTGGTACCAGTGTCTCTAAAAATAGAAGATAGTCAACAAGGAGGGAGTATATAGCAATACAAACAGAGTTCTCTCTGTTAACTTATTTGAATTTCATTCTAAATATTTTCATAGCAACTCCAAGTACTTAAAATTAGACAAAGAATGTAAAGTAATGGAAATACAAACTCTAAAATAGTTTTTTTTGCTATATCTATAGAGTGCGGGTCGGTAAAAAAAAACGAAAAAAAGCAGTTTCAAGCTTTATTACAACCAATCACATAGCATTAATTATAATCAGTTCCTCCCCGAAGAAATCCCCGAGTGGAAATCGAACCCACAATCAATCGCTTTTACAATTAAACGCTGCCTTATTGCGCTAGGATGGCCTCTAAAAATGTGTTAAAATTTAATAAAAGTGTAAGTAATTTTAAATTAATATAAAATCGCCAGTAGTGATCTAGCAATAAACGTATACGTATCATTTGGTTATTTATTTAAAATATATTTAAATAAACACAAAAACATTACAAATCTTTTATAATTATTTGCATATGGTCACCCTATTCAGGGGATTCCCTTACAATACGTTCTATAAAAAAGCTGCACCTGGCGCTCGCGTGCCCTTTATACGTTTTTTTTTAATTTTTGAGCATATAACTAATCTCAATACGTATTGTTGCCATTTCTTAATACCGTATAATAATATTCTATATTTATTTATGTTTGCTTCTGTTTTTAAAATAATGTTTTCATTTCAGTTTTGGTAATCCTTTCGAAAGCATTGGTATCTACTTTATATTCTGTCTATATTCTGTCCAAGAATACTATACAGATGTTAATGTGTGGAATTAAATGCTGTTGATGCTCGCTCAGGAGGCTTATCGTTGCCGTATATTTATTATAAAATTTTATTTGAAAAGAGCAACTGTTGAGTTAGTTGCCGGCTCTTCTCAGCAGAACTGCCTTCTAAGCCGGTGGTAGCTTCCGTTTGGACTTACACTCCTAACATCTTTTGTAAAGTGCTTGTAAGAACCTATTTGAATAAAGAATATTTGGATTTTGATTTTAAATTAAATAAGCAAATTTAGTGGCAGTAGTTTTATAATTTAAGTATAAAAACAAAGAGTTTCTTGACACTAGGTTCACTCTGACTACCCTGCTATGAAGGATAAAGCTTTAAGCTGTTTATTTAATACAAAAATTTCATTGACAACTATTCAAATTTACCATACAAATAAGAATATTTTATTTCAGTGCCGATGGCACAAATATCGCGCAGCTTGACTATACCGCGAGAGAGCGAGCGATATTGTAATATCCTGGACTGCTTAGATAAAACACGGCGTTGTGTCCCGTCAATTAAAATTAAAACTTCTACTAAATATATTTCAAGATGCATTCTCAAAACATTCCGCTCTCCACTTTTCACCCAAAATCAAGACAAGGCGTATTGAGTAATAGAATCAAACGCCGCGCTATGTCATACCAGAAATTCAAATTATTCAAATATAAGCATTACTCTAATAGGGATCGAACCCACAATCAATCAAGTTTACAGTTATATCCCGTTGCGACACAAAGGCTTCAATGAAAATAACTTTACGTAAATAAATAATTTTTAAAAAACTGAATTCCGCAAAATGACCTCATTCATACCAGAAGATACACCAACACGTGTTGCGTTTGGAAAGTGGAATAACAAATTATACCGTTCCTTCAAAATAAACATATCAAACGTGACAAGGAGTTTTTAATTGCAAAAGTTGGAAAGTTTACTCAGTTTAGGGTTTCTTATTATTTTGTTTATAATTAGGTAAACCTTATAAATACTAATAACGTTGTTAAGGGAAAAGTTAGTATATTTGAGAATTATTTATTTATTTATTATTTATTTAATACTTTATTACACCAACAAAAATATAAATACACAATGAAATTAAACAAAGACAAGAAGAGAAAACAGTTTAGTGTAAAGGCGGCCTTATCACCACAGGTGATCTCTTCCAGGCAACCCCACTAAAAGTTAGAACACAATACAAAAAGATATGGGTTGGTGTACAAATGATTAATATATTTACTTAGAATAATAAACTTACTTAAACTTTACAACCTAAGAATTAAATGCAAGTTTACATAAATAACTATATGAATATATAATTATAAATATATAATTATAATAAATAATTATGAAAATAACAATAAACTTACATAGACAATATATTTTAAAAATGTATACATATAACTCTTATAGGGAAAGAAAGTAGTCTTTGAGACGACGCTTAAAAATAAGTACTGAGCGAGACTCACGTATTTCCCGCGGTAGACTATTCCATAGGGTTGCAGCTTTGACTGTAAAGGAGTCGCCATAGGTATGTGTGTGACTGAATGGCAGTTCTAGTTTATTGTCACTCTGCGATCTGAGGTTGAGAGAATGGTTAGTGCCGAGAAAGCAGAACCGTGATTTAAGGTATTCAGGAGTGTGAGGGTGGAAAAGAATAGTATAAAGGAGTGTAAGGATATGGAGATTACGACGGTGCTCCACTGACAGCCATTTAAGTTGAATCCTGTGCTCAGTGACATGATCATATTTTTTTAATGAGAATATGAACCTAATGGCCATATTTTGCAATCGATCCAACTTAATAAGGAGAGTTTGAGAAAGGTCACAGTAGCAGGCATCAGCGTAATCTAGAAGAGGAAGGAGAAGAGTTTGGGCAAGGATTATTTTAGTTTTTGTAGGAAGGAGCTTTTTCCATTTTCTCAAACGACAGATGACAGCAAAGAATTTCCTGCTAACCTCAGATATATGAGGGGACCAAGTAAAAGTACTGTCCATTGTGAGACCCAAGTTTTTAACAATGTTACGGAATTCCAATATAGTTCCACCAAACACTATGGGGGAGAGGGAGGACAAAGGGATTTTAGATAGTTGCTGACGACTACCAAAGAGAGCTAACTGATATTTGAAGGCATTTACGGACAGCCCAAACGACTTACTCCACATGCTAACAGATAAAAGGTTGGCATTTAGTGTGGATATAGCGTTATGAAGATCGTCGACAGGTGCAGTTCCATAAATTTGGAGGTCGTCAGCATAAAGATGATAGGGTAAGGTAAG
>JAKGSA010002627.1:0-15180 GCA_033558755.1 Philaethria dido
ACGACGCTTTTTGGCTTCATTGGGACCGTTGACTGTGTATGTGCGATTGCGGGGTGATCGGGACCGTCGACGCGAGTTGTCTGACCCATTATACGTTATAAAATATAAAAACTAAAAGAAGTTTATTACGTACATTAAATTGTAGTTCTTATTGTTAAAAAAACAATTTTGCAAGCAAGTATAGATACTTCATTTTATAAATTATGGGTTAGGCCTCTTTTCCTATGAAGGCCTCGATTACGGGAACATGTAATCGATTATCATACACGATTCAAATCAATCATTTGCATCACATCACACATTTGTTCAACATCATTCGAGTTCGTCACAACCCTACTGTTAAATATAATTTGTTTACGTTTCATTTGATTTCGCGTATTTTATGTTTGAATGGACCGAACCGTAGCGTAGAGCTTGTCACTAACTACCCTACTAACCTACACGTTAACATTTGTTACCTACCAACAAATTTTATGTTATAAATATATGTTTTATGAATGGTGAGTAAAAAACAAAAAATGTTGATTTCTATGTATTATGTTCTAGTTATGAAATATTATTTTTTTAAAGAATGAATGCACATTATAATTTTTTATTATATATATTACATTAAAGGTTGGTGAGTCGGGGAGATGTTAATATGAGCAAAAACTTTTGTTTTCAGCCACATCCCCCGTTCTACAGCTCACGTGGTATGGGTCTGATTTTGTATTTCTTTTAATTTCCCGTAGACTAGTTATGGTAATTCTTCAAGGTTTCATTCTTTACCTGATTCATACGTGTTCCTATGAAAGTAGGTGTACCTACCAGTGGCGAAGGTTGAAAATTTTAGTTAGGAAAGCCGATAAATTAAGGGGAGCCGATGTATATTTATGGAAGCCAGTATATATATTTAGGGTAGCCGATGTATATTAAGGGAAGCCGGTATATATATTTAAGGTAATTTTTAGGGAAGCCGGTATATATATTTAAGGTAATTTTTAGGGAAGCCGATATATTTAGGGAAATCGCTATAGGATGTCAAGGTATTTCGTAATTTCACTATACAATTTTTGCGATTCTTTGTTTTTTAACTTCACGCTGTATCCCGCATATAGCGGGGTGAGCAGAGGGAACCAGAAAACCTAATGTTAAGACACTCCATTCTATTTCAACAATTTTGGCGATGATCTTTTTTTAGGTCTATAAGATGTCAGAGCTTATTTTTTTTGCAATTTTATGCCCAATATTTTCCTGGCGACCTATGGACGCCTATGGACACCTCGCCACTGGTACCTACATATATTTGCAATAGGGATCTCAAATTTTGGGCCATATGAAACAAAAGAGGATGTAATCTTGAAGTATTATCCTTGTATGGATTTGGCCACCGTTTGTTTTCACAGTATTTGTTTTAGCCTAACATCATCAAGCACTAATGTTTGAATTAAGATTTAATATCACATATAAATTGGTTTTAAATGTGCATGTCAAAATTTGGGGCTGATTGTTTTAATTATTCAAAATTGTATTATGTAACTGTCATATGATGTATTTGTTAAAGAAGCTTCGTAAAATTATTGTATCATTTGGGTTAAAAATGATAAGTGGTGGCTCATATGTTAACAATAGGTGCTAAATGCTAGGAATTACAATAGTTATTTAGTTATTCACTATTAAAATTTTGAATAGGCCAAAAAAAAACATGTAGTTAAAATGGTGAGGTATTTTTGAAAATAATGGATATTTTAGTAGTTTGTTGAGTATTAAGTAGTTAGTTTTTATTATTTTTTTTATTTTAATTTGTTTATTTTTTTTTATTATTAACAAGTTATGGACATAGTGGCATAACGGCAATAAATGGCAGTCACAGCAAAAGCTCCACTTGCAATGCACTGTTCAAGTTTATACCAACGACGCGCTATACTAAATAAACACCGCACAAGTAGGCTTCAATTACCGCGTTTCTATAGTTTATGATGAATTAATTGAAAATTATAGATAATAATTCGAAAATGTATTATATAATAATTTATTTGAATCTTTAATTATATCTATGAAGGATAATCTTTGTGATATTGGGTATATTATAATAAAAAATAGTGTAAGTTTATTATATACAATACTAATAATTGTTTGTGATGCGTCCTGTGTGCGTTTGTTTGAAATTATTTATTATGTTATGTCTCGAATGGCGCCACTTTTATTAATACTTTTTCGATGTTTAAATATAAATGATGTTTATAGTCTAAATCAGGGGTCAGCAACCTTTTTTAGCAATGGATCTATCCAAATTTTAAAATTTTTTATCAGGCCAAAATCACACTTTTTAATCGGTATTATATAGATTACACTATAAAATCATATCATCCTTGTAAAAAAAAAATTGGTAAATCTAATATATTTTTAGTATATTAGCATAAGAATATAACATGAGTAAACTTGGCGGGCAGCTTAAAATCATTAAACGAACCGGTGGTTGCTCGCCCCTGGTCTAAATTAAATAAAAAGTGGCGTCACATGCGTTATCGCTTACGCCACCTAAACAATGATATGTGAACCGTTAATTCCAGAAACAAAATCCTGACTCGACGCTCGAGTTGGAGCACTCTCGATGCGCGTCGCTCGTGGCGGAGTACCTGGAGCGCACGGCGCGCCTGGCGCCGCTGTTCCCGCGCGCTCCCCGCGCTCCCCCCGCCCCCCGCCTGCGCCCGCTGCCCGACGACCTGCACGCGCGCCTCGCGTACGACTCCCCGCAGAACCTGGCGCTGGAGCTGTGCAAGTCCATCCTGTACGAGAACGCGGACTCCATAGACATCGACACGCTCAAGTCCCTCCACTCGCACGACGACTCGCTGTGGAACGGCAAGCCGCAGCAGTACTTCGAGAGCATCAACGCGAACGACGCTAAGGACTTCGAGGACGACTCGTTGGCGTAATCGATATCGGTATCGATATGATGTCGATGGTACGATCGAGTCAGTCTGTGTTGTGACTATTTTTATGCTTCCAGTAGCTGCTACTTGTGCACTGTCACTGTTATTATTACGTTTCAAATATATTATGTACTTTTTAAATATGACGAGAATACGATTCCTAATGCATGTTTTTATAAAAGGGCCTTTTGAATTTGTCTCCACATAATCTGTCTGTGATAATCTTCACACACCGTTGAATACTTTTTACATTGATTATATTATGTTATACTTGATCCATCATCCGGACTAGGGTTTATTTAGGATAATAAATAAAATTCCTATTGTACAAGCTTCTAGTTAAGTATGGATATAATTCTTAAGAATGAAAATTAAAAAAAACGAATTATTAAAAAAATAATCTCTGTTATTCAAATATTGTAATTGAAATATTATGTGTATTAATTCTGTAATGTTATGCGAAGTGGGACGGTTTTGTTTTATAGTAGGTCCTATTAATAGTAAGTCGTTGTTATTGTAATGTACTCGCTAGTGTCCTTAGAAATTGTCATTCCTAAGCCTTCGGCTGAACTATGAAGTATGAACCGAAAGTGACTGTTGTAAGGCTGTGAGATGTCGCGTGGGATTGTTTCACAACTAATTTTATATTATTTCGTCTATTAAATCAATTTTTTTGGGCTGCTAGTTATAAAAGTAAAAGGAAATATTATAAATATTGTATTATGGTAGCACTTAATATTTTATTATCTATATGTATCATTGCCTTTTTTTTTTTTTAAATCAAAAACACATGATATTATGCATGTTTGTATGTAATTCTTTTTTTGTCAATCAATCATGTGGACTTTATATGAATTTGTTTAACAATTTGTATTTTCTTTGAATATATTTTAACTATATTATGCATTTGCTCACCATCAGAAGCTCCATTGGTATCTTCAGCTTTTATACTATAACTGGATACGAAATTGTATATAAATAATGAATATTAGAAACATACAATGCGCTTAATAATATAAATTTAAATAGAAATTATAAATGGCGAAAATAGATTTTTAAATAATAATAAAAAAAACATATTCAGTTATAAGGTGGCATACCTTAGGAAACAATCTTAAGTAATCGTCCAGTGTGGTACGTCCCGTTGTAAGATGGATTACAAAATAGTAGGGAGGTCTGATTTTGTATAAAAAAATAGTTTATACCTTTAACCTCGTTTAGCACAAAGAAATAAGAACGCTGTCGCTTGAGATTCATTCTGCTTAGGACTTAGCTACCTTTGACTGTATAGTAATTATAAATTAGTTTAAATATATTTCGTTTGTACAGCTTCCATTTTGTTATTAAGTGTAAATTATCAATATATTTACGTATAGGATACTCATTAAAATGTCTAGTTCACTTGAATAGTTTGTGACCTGTGTAAAGATGTACAGAAATCATATCATTATACTCAAATAAATTGTTCATATCAATTTTATTTTGTTTTTGTCTTTTTTTTTTGTTGTGTTACTTGTAAATTCCAGAATATCTGCACCTAACAATTATAGGGACCTACCAAAAAAAAAATGTTTTAAATTTTTGCCACAAAACTAAGTGATAACGATAAACTTTTTTTTTTTTTAAAAGTTAAATGGATAAATATTTATTCGACGTTTTTTCAAAACATGATTTTTTTTAAATATATAATTATTTTTTTATGTATTTAATGGTGGAAACAACGTACTTGGTTAAACTTGTTTATACAATTACAAAGTAGTTGTCGTCAAGTATCAATTATTAAAATATATTTAGTTTTTTTTAGGAAACGTTTGAAACGGAACATTGAATGCAAAAGTCGAAGCGCGAGTTTCCAGTCCCACTGTGATCAATTTTTTATACGTTTTCAATATATGTTTTCATTTCATAATTAAAGATTAAAGATACACTTTAAAACCAGCAAAAATATATATTAGGTAATTTTTTCGGTTTTTTGGTATCTCCTACAAATATTCTTTTTTAATATTATGAACGTAAATATAAAATAAAAATATAATAAAAAACCAAAACAAAAAAAAATGTAATGTGCAATCAAAATTTTAAGAACAAAAAACATAACAAAAATAAAGCTTTCTTCTTTAAACATTTCAAATGAAATAATAATGAAAATATAATTTACTTATGCCTTCTCAATATCTTCTCTCCAAGCTCAATGTGGACTATTTCTTTTGTTACACTATCTTTGTGTATTATAATGAAGCCATGTTGCTTAAGTTCTGTAGGCAAAATAGATATAATTAATTTAATAATCATGGTGCAGTGAAATACTATATCTATAAATACCATAGTTGTGGGTTCGATTCCTACTTGAAATTTTTAAAATTCTGTTAACGGAGTATGACGAAATATTTATATAATTTCGTCATATAAAAAACTGCAATGGGCATGATAATATTTTTCGTCATGGAAATTAATCTTAATATATTGAATGTATTACGTTCTACGTTATTCTTATCTAATAATTCTAAGTGGTTATATATATGCCATCATATTGATGATGCGTCAAGAATTTTCATGTTCTTACAATCTGTAGCTGGATTAACAAAAGTTTATTCTTCCGTTACACAACAACCCCCGTAACAATGGCAAAGCACGGCGTTGAGTTCCGCTCAGCACTCAGCACGCAATGCCTCAATTCGGTGGAAAGTGGTGAACGGAGTGTCTTAACACTAGGTTTCCTCTGCCTACCCTGCTATATGCGGGATACAGCGTGAAGCTGTATTGTGTGTATTTATGTATTCCCCCGTTAACGGGTTAAACTATAAATTTTATATTCCTACTTTTTAGTGAGAGCGCAGCATTAAGATTCGTTATTTAGTATATAATATCTGAAATTTGGGCTATAAGTGAAGAACGGAGTGACTTGACATTAGGATTAGATACCTGTCTACCCTACTGTGGAGGAATCAAACGTGAACTTTTAAAACGTGAGATAAATAATTAAATCTTGTAAGGCCATCGTTGCGCAAATATATGTGTTTAAACATTATAGTTTTAAGTTCTATCTTCATTCGGGGAATGATTATATTTAAATTACTATTTATTTTTACTGTTTTATGAGTTTACATATACTTAGTTACGCTTTGTTCCGTCATTTAACATTGTCATAAATTGGGATACAGTGAAATGAAACGTAATTACAAACATTATCTATTTTAAAAAAGGGAGACATATTATAATATATATATAATTTTTTTAGCTTCACGCTGTATCCCGTACATAGCAAGGTAGGCAAAGGGAACCTAGTGTTAAGACACTCCGTTCTCTTTTAATATTTCTGTTTCCCACTTGCCGCCGGATTGAACACCTGCTGTGGTGCAGAGTCACAAGTATGCAACTGTAAACGCGACAGGCTGTGGGTTCGATTCCTAATTCAGGAAATGGAAATTTTAAATAATATTTAGTATTTTCATTTCCTACGATTTTGAGTTCCGCCACTCAGCACGCAATAATATAAATAATTTCATTAATAACTCAGTATAGAAGTAAAGAGTCGCGCCGCGATGAGCCGCTTGTGCCCCGCCAGCAGCGGGCCGGCGCGCAGCAGCACGTCGACGTCGAGGCGGCGCGCGCGCGACCGGGCCGAGTAGATCTTGTGCATGGTGGCCGCCGTGCCCCACTCCTCTCTGGTGACCAAGTATATATGAGGGTTGGGAACAATTACTATTGTAACCGACTATTTATTATCTATGTACTATATGTATTTTATTTATTACTAAATATGATTATTAGTGCTTAGTATAAATATTGCATATGTATAAGTTGCCAAAATTATTTGTTTTCTTTAGTATTCGTTTTTATATTTTATGCCCTACCATGATGTCCTATAGGGTATATTATATATGCCCCTATGTTGAATGTTTATGTCAAAGGTTACCTGGAAGAGATCACTTGTAGTGATAAGGTCGCCTTTGCATACTACCTCTCCTACCTCTCTTTTCGTACATGTTATTTTTTTTTATTTGTGTTTTTTTTTCTGTTGTTGATATCTATGTAATATGTAAATTTCTATAATGTGTGCAATAAAGAGTTTTATCCATCTATCGTGGTTCTAGACATGGGCGTTATCGTGTTTTAGCTGTAACGGTTACATACGTATGAAGTTTTCACATCCGATATCAAATCCGTTTTCAGATATCGAGTTTGCATTTCGATAGTTTTCGTTACAATTTAGTTTTCATATCTCATCGTCGAGTTGTCGTTACGTTTTGTATGTAGATATTTGATATCGGATATGATCATTTAGATATCGATATGATATGATATAAGAGTGAAAACTGTTTTTAGTTACGTTTTGATATATCGGTCTCATCCCTACGTGGTTCCGATAATGGACCTAGTAGTACATTGTCCTCCCCTTTTTTTTTTTTTTTTTGAGTTAGATTACATCCACGGGCTCGCACTTGCCCGTGCCTTTTAATTCTTTTTTTTTTCGTGTGCATACTTTAAACTACCTTGTCTTAAGACTATGGTGAGGTCCTCACCGACTGACAATTTTTTTTTATAAATTTATGAGCAGGTGAGACAGTTGTCAGGGCGTCTCATATCGCTAAGCTTGCTGATCACTGCCCCCATGACGGCGTCATCACGTTTGGCGATGGCGTGTCTGAGGCAGTGCTCAGCGATTGCCTTCCCCGAAGCCCCCATCGCTCGACTGATGAAGCTACCGATCGCGTCACCACCGTCGTCGGAATAGTAGACACAGGTCTTAGTGTGTCTTGTTACTGCGACGACCGCGTGAGGGATACTTTCGTGAACACGGATCCTCACGCTTCTGATTCGGACGATGATGACGTGTTCGTACGTCTGTCCTTGTGCCTCGTGGATGGCCATGACGCGCGACCGCTCTCCGGTTCCGTATCCTTGGTCCATCAGGACTCTCTTCTCCTCCTGCGTATGGACCAAGTATAAGGTTCCCTCTCTGTCTTTCTGTATTCGCGCGTCAATGTACCTTTTCCATTGTAGGGAGTGGACGATGTAGCTCGAGGAGTATATGTTGTCGTAGACTATTGCGAGGGCGTAGGCGACGTCCATGGGGTTCCGGTGCGTGCAAGACAGTTCCCTTGTGATGTTAATTGTCAGGCTTGGGCGACAGTACCTTAGCTCGAACAGGTTGTTCCTGTCGATATAAGGGTGACCACTTCCGCTCCTGATAGCCTGGTCGCCATGACGATAGCTCCGAAATGGTTCATGAGGACCTCATCCACCGTTAATCGGCTTATATTGATGCCATCACGAAAACCGTTTACTAAAATAGAAGCCATTGTGCGCACTCTTATCTTAGTCTTTTCCCCGAAGCGGTTCACTAGCTTCTCTCTCAGATCGCTGGCGGCCTCGACTGTGGTGGTGGCCACTATCTCTCCTTCCTCATCGAAGTGCCTGACTATGTGGGTTGTCTTGCCACACCCCGGCACCCCGTTTATCCAGTCCATTTTTGGCAGTTTCCAAGACCCGAGTGGTACACTGGTCTCCGGACAATTTGAGATCACTTTCGCCATCTCTTGTGTCCGGTCGTCCAGCATAATTCTCGTGCACTTGGCTACTACCACGATTGGGTCAGTCTCCGGTGTTTCAAATTTGGGCGGTCCATCTCCTCTTTCCTCGTCTTCGACCAGTCCCACGAAGCCTTTGGCGTTGTTGTACGCTGCCATGTACTTTCCCGACATTCTTCCCCGGATAACTTGGGAGGTGCCGTTGTCGTAAATAGCTGCGTCGGCTTCACCGAGTTCTACTTCCAGTAGTTTTTCATTTCCTAACTGGAAGGTCTGCATGATCTTTTTGCATGTGAGGTATAGTAAGTCAAGTATACTTCTCGGGTCGCCTTTGTTATGGCTATGAACTCGATGAACGCGTTGATCGCGTGTTCTCGTGGGTCGTTGGCTGGTCTCAGCGTGGGTGGTAAAGCCTTAACTTTTCCAGGTCTCGACAGTCCTCCGCGGTATTCTTCTGGGTGCCGTCGTTTCTGGTTATCCAGGAAGGCTTTGACCGCCGCCTCTTGTCTATCGACTTCACCGGGTGAGAGGTGACTTGCGTGGGGTGGGGGAGTGGATTCTTTGGAGGTGATGGCTTTTAGGACGGTCGTCGCCAACGTCCTCGCTTGTATGTCCACGCGGCATCTGTTTTGCTTGGAAGCAACTGAGGTTTTCCAGGCATCCATTTTCTGTTGGAGTCGTTCAGATCCGCTAGGCCGGGGTTTTGTAGGGGTGGACCCTTCGATGGGGGAGGGTGGATGATCCTTTGCTCGTAGGAAGCTTAAGTCCTCCCCTCTGTCTTCGTAGACTATGATTTCGTGATTTAGAGAGGCCCTAAGGCATCCATGGTAGTCCGCTACGTCGCCCCGGTCGGGTCCTGTCCTCATCACGTCTACGCTTATTACTCTCGGGGTCCCTCCTATTGCCTTTTCTCCAACTTTTAGGAGCAGCGAGTTCGAACGCGTGAACGGAGACTCTTCGTCCCATTCGAATACTGCAATTACTTTCTGCAGTAGTCGGAAGGGAGGGTCCTCTCCTATGTTCACAGTTAAAGCGCCGATCTTGTTGCGCTTTATGCTCGTTGCGTTAGTGTTTCCTTTCAGTAGGAGTGCGAGGCCAGGCGACAATTGTAGCCTTTCCGTGCCTTCTGAGCGACAGAATCCGATGCCTACCCTCTCTTCTGGTTCACTCATAAAGAGAGAGTGTGTCTTTATACTAGGTTTTCTATGCCTACCATATATATTCGGGAGATACGCGAAAATAAAAAAATATTTATAAAATGACTACAGCGTAATGTGGGTTTTTTTAGCCTCAAGCTGTATCCCGCACATAGCTGGGTAGGCAGAGGGAAACTGAGAACCTAGTGTTAAGGCACTTCGTTCTCTTAACATTTCCTTGCCCCACTTTCCGCATGTATGTTAAAATCATACGTTTCTGATTCTAAAATTAAATTGGTTAAGGGTTTAATCCCTATACGTGGTAAAGATTGTATTTAACTATTGTAATTTATCTGCTCTAGCAAGACAAAGCGCGGTGTTAAGTTCCGGCACTTGTAAAAATGTCTTAATTTCTCTAAACCATGGTTATATCACTTTGCTTGTACATGCAATATCTGGAAGATAATTAAAAATGCAATTATGGGAGACCATTAACGGTTATTTTATTAGGCTTTAGTTAATGTTGGTGGAAGCTCTTAAATACGTAATTACGTTTGAACAGGCAAAGTGAATTATGAAAATTTATATACAAACTTAACAAAAAACCGCGGAATGGAGTAAATATTACAAAAGATTTTTTATTGTATCTTATTGTGAGATCTAAAGAGTCTGGAACGGTAAAAATTGTAGGAAATTTTAATTTCTTTACGAAAATACTATCATGGTACGTCATGTGTATGACTGTAAGTGCGATTGGTTGTGGATCTTAGGCTGAAATATTATAAAAAAAAATAAATGGAAAATGTTTAACGCCTGTTGTGGCGCTGAGGCACAAGCGTGCGACTGTAAACGCGACAGGTTCGATTCCCATTCTAGGAAATGTAAAAGTTTAGTATTTTCATTTCCTGGGTTTGGTAACAAGGCAAGGCGCGGCGTTGAACTCCGCCTCTCAGCACGTAATGCCTCAATCCGGTGGAAAGTGGGGAACGGAGTGTCTTAACACTAGCTTCTCAGGTTCCTTCTGCATACCCTGCTATATGCGGAATAGACGCATGGCTTAGCAGTCAAAACGCTTGGACGGTTTCCAAGAGGCGCGGGTATGATTCCTGCTACGTTCAAATTTTTATACTTTTTCTAAAAATGTTTTTCGTTTCCTAACTGAGTGAGTGACTTCAATCAATTGTATTAATACAATAAAATTATCATACCATACCATACAAATATATAATATATATATATATATATATATATATTATATATTTGTATGGTATGGTATGATAATTTTATTGTATTAATACAATTGATTGAAGTCACTCACTCAGTTAGGAAACGAAAAACATTTTTAGAAAAAGTATAAAAATTTGAACGTAGCAGGAATCATACCCGCGCCTCTTGGAAACCGTCCAAGCGTTTTGACTGCTAAGCCATGCGTCTATTCCGCATATAGCAGGGTATGCAGAAGGAACCTGAGAAGCTAGTGTTAAGACACTCCGTTCCCCACTTTCCACCGGATTGAGGCATTACGTGCTGAGAGGCGGAGTTCAACGCCGCGCCTTGCCTTGTTACCAAACCCAGGAAATGAAAATACTAAACTTTTACATTTCCTAGAATGGGAATCGAACCTGTCGCGTTTACAGTCGCACGCTTGTGCCTCAGCGCCACAACAGGCGTTAAACATTTTCCATTTATTTTTTTTTATAATATTTCAGCCTAAGATCCACAACCAATCGCACTTACAGTCATACACATGACGTACCATGATAGTATTTTCGTAAAGAAATTAAAATTTCCTACAATTTTTACCGTTCCAGACTCTTTAGATCTCACAATAAGATACAATAAAAAATCTTTTGTAATATTTACTCCATTCCGCGGTTTTTTGTTAAGTTTGTATATAAATTTTCATAATTCACTTTGCCTGTTCAAACGTAATTACGTATTTAAGAGCTTCCACCAACATTAACTAAAGCCTAATAAAATAACCGTTAATGGTCTCCCATAATTGCATTTTTAATTATCTTCCAGATATTGCATGTACAAGCAAAGTGATATAACCATGGTTTAGAGAAATTAAGACATTTTTACAAGTGCCGGAACTTAACACCGCGCTTTGTCTTGCTAGAGCAGATAAATTACAATAGTTAAATATAATCTTTACCACGTATAAGGATTAAACCCTTAACCAATTTAATTTTAGAATCAGAAACGTATGATTTTAACACACATGCGGAAAGTGGGGCAAGGAAATGTTAAGAGAACGAAGTGCCTTAACACTAGGTTCTCAGGTTCCCTCTGCCTACCCAGCTATGTGCGGGATACAGCGTGAAGCTAAAAAAACCCACATTACGCTGTAGTCATTTTACATTTTTTTTTTTATTTTCGCGTATCTCCCGAATATATACGGTAGGCATAGAAAACCTAGTATATAAAGACACTCTCTCTTTATGAGTGAACCAGAAGAGAGGGTAGATATCGGATTCTGTCGCTCGGAAGGCATGGAAAGGCTACAATGGTCGCCTGGCCTCGCACTCCTACTGAAAAAAAACACTAACGCAACGAGCATAAAGCACAACAAGATCGGCGCTTTAACTGTGAACATAGGGGAGGACCCTCCCTTCCGACTACTGCAGAAAGTAATTGCAGTATTCGAATGGGACGAAGAGTCTCCGTTCACGCGTTCGAACTCGCTGCTCCTAAAAGTTGGAGAAAAGGCAATAGGAGGGGCCCCGAGAGTAATAAGCGAAGACGTGATGAGGACAGGACCCGACCGGGGCGACGTAGCGGACTACCATGGATGCCTTAGGGCCTCTCTAAATCACGAAATCATAGTCTACGAAGACAGAGGGGAGGACTTAAGCTTCCTACGAGCAAAGGATTATCCACCCTCCCCCACCGAAGAGTCCACCTCTACAAAACCCCGGCCTAGCAGATCTGAGCGACTCCAACAGAAAATGGATGCCCGGAAAACCTCAGTTGCTTCCAAGCAAGACAGATGTCGCGTGGACATACAAGCGAGGACGTTGGCGACGACCGTCCTAAAAGCCATCACCTCCAAAAAATTCACTCCCCCACCCCACGCAAGTCACCTCTCACCCGGTGAAGTCGATAGACAAGAGGCGGCGGTCAAAGCCTTCCTGGGTGACCAGAAACGACGGCACCCAGAAGAATGCCGCGGAGGACTGTCGAGACCTGGAAGAGTAAAGGCTTTACCACCCACGCTGAAACCAGCTAACGACCCACGAGCACACGCGATCAACGCGTTCATCGAGTTCATGGCCATAACAAAGGCGACCCGAGAAGTAAACTTGGCCACATGCAAAAAGATCATGCAGACCTTCCAGTTAGGAAATAAAAAAATACTGGAAGTAAAACTCGGTGAAGCCGACGCAGCTATTTACGACAACGGCACCTCCCAAGTTATCCGGGGAAGAATGTCGGGAAAGTACATGGCAGCGTACAACAACGCCAAAGGCTTCGTGGGACTGGTCGAAGACGAGGAAAGAGGAGATGGACCGCCCAAATTTGAAACACCGGAGACTGACCCAATCATGGTAGAAGCCAAGTGCACGAGAATTATGCTGGACGACCGGATACTAGAGATGGCGAAAGTGATCTCAAATTGTCCGGAGACCGGTGTACCACTCGGGTCTTGGAATCTGCCAAAAATGGACTGGATAAACGGGGTGCCGGGGTGTGGCAAGACAACCTACATAGTCAGGCACTTCGATGAGGAAGGAGAGATAGTGGCCACCACCACAGTCGAGGCCGCCAGCGATCTGAAAGAGAAGCTAGTGCACCGCTTCGGGGAAAAGACTAAGATAAGGGTGCGCACAATGGCTTCTATTTTAGTAAACGGTTTTCGTGATGGCATCAATATAGGCCTCATCCACCGTTAACGGTGGATGAGGCCCTCATGAACCATTTCGGAGCTATCGTCATGGCGACCAGGCTATCAGGAGCGGAAGTGGTCACCCTCATCGGAGACGTAAATCAGCTACCTTATATCGACAGGAACAACCTGTTCGAGCTAGGGTACTGTCGCCCAAGCCTGACAATTAACATCACAAGGGAATTGTCTTGCACGCACCGGAACCCCATGGACGTGGCCTACGCCCTCGCAATAGTCTACGACAACATATACTCCTCGAGCTACGTCGTCCACTCCCTACAATGGAAAAGGTACACTGACGCGCGAATACCGAAAGACAGAGAGGGAACCTTATACTTGGTCCATACACAGGAGGAGAAGAGAGTCCTGATGGACCAAGGATACGGAACCGGAGAGCGGTCGCGCGTCATAACCATCCACGAGGCACAAGGACAGACGTACGAACACGTCATCATCGTCCGAATCAGAAGCGTGAGGATCCGTTTTCACGAAAGTATCCCTGACGCGGTCGTCGCAGTAACAAGACACACTAAGACCTGTGTCTACTATTCCGACGACAGTGGTGACGCGATCGGTAGCTTCATCAGTCGAGCGATGGGGGCTTCGGGGAAGGCAATCGCTGAGCACTGCCTCAGACACGCCATCGCCAAACGTGATGACGCCGTCATGGGGGCAGTGATCAGCATGCTTAGCGATATGAGACGCCCTGACAACTGTCTAACCTGCTCATAAATTTATAAAAAAAAAAAAAAAATTGTCAGTCGGTGAGGATCTCACCATAGTCTTAAGACTAGGTAGTCTATTTAAGTATGCACACGTAAAAAAAAAAAAAAAGAAACAAAAGGCACGGGCAAGTGCGAGCCCGTGGATGTAATCTGACTCAAAAAAAAAATATAGTATATATATACTACTAATCCTTACACATTAAAAACAAAATTAAAAACTCTTCAGATAAAATTAAAATGACATGGAGCATAATACATTGTGAGGTTGGAAAGGCGAAGAATCGCAACTGTGAATTTAAATTAAATATTGATAATAGTGTAACCAGAATCTTACAGGCCTATTGGGCTATTATCAGTTATAGGAAAAATCCTGGAGAAGCTGTTGATCACATACATCAGATGGCATATCCTGCCGAGACTTAGTACTCGCCAGTATGGCTTCATGCCTCAGCACGGAAGACTCCCTCTATGACCTGATGGGATTTATAAGGGGCAAGCTTCTTTTGAAGAAACTTGTCGTTGTGGTCTCCCTGGACATAGAGGGAGCCTTCGATAGTGCCTGGTGGCCTGCAATTCAAGTTCGACTGGCTGAGGAAAATTGTCCATGAAATCTGAGACGAGTGATAGACAGCTGTCTCCAGGATCGGAAAGTGGCCGTGAGATACGTGTGAGCGGAGTACATAAAGGGCACGACGAAGGGATGCGTGCAAGGCTCGATATCTCTCGGGATCTCTTGTTGAATCCATTGTAGAAGGAGCTGGAGAACAGACATATATATTGCCATGCTTTTGCTGATGATGTGGTCCTCACGGTTGAAGGGGAGACGGGCCTCGAAGTATCTCTCAGGGTGAATGCCGCTCTCGCACATGTTCGGGAGTGGGGTATCCTCAACAAACTAAAATTTGCGCCTCACAAAACCCAGGCAATGCTAGTGACCTGCAAACTAAAGCATGATGCCTCAGGCCTGAGGATGGGCGGGATCGA
>JAKGSA010002628.1:0-15156 GCA_033558755.1 Philaethria dido
CGCGACAGGCTGTGGGTTCGATACACACTCCAGGAAATGTAAAAGTTTAGTATTTTTTTTTTCATGGGTTTGGTGGTAACAAGGCAAAACGTGGCGTTGAGTTCCGCCGCTCAGCACGCAATGTCGCAATTTAGGTTCTAACCTTCCCTCTGCTTACCCTGCTATATGCGAGATACAGCGTGAAGCTAAAAAAAATACTTACAAGCCTTATTTATTTTACTATAGTTATGAGAAGAGTTTCAATTTTTGTGGTCTCATATTTTTTACTCATTTTACTTAGATAGCGCCTAGTAAAATTTAATAGCAGGTAAACAATATAAAATTCTTGCTATATTAATATTTTATACCACAAATCAATATGCTTGTAACATTGTAAGTGTAACTTATAATTGACGTAAAAACTCATTTCTAACTTTTTCAAAAAAAATGACATATTAGAATAGGACAGGGGAACAGATAGAACGTCATACTGTAAACGTTTGTGGGTTCGAATCCCACTCAAAGTGATTATAATCAATAATCACTTTCACGCTCTAGCAAGGTAAACCGCGGCGTTGAGTTCCGCAGGTAAACACGCAATATCTTCTATCACTTAATCACTATAATTTCTCTTCTTTAAAAAGTTCACTTCTTTTTTGTC
This sequence comes from Philaethria dido, assembly GCA_033558755.1. Taxonomy (NCBI): domain Eukaryota; kingdom Metazoa; phylum Arthropoda; class Insecta; order Lepidoptera; family Nymphalidae; genus Philaethria; species Philaethria dido. The sequence goes on from JAKGSA010002628.1 coordinate 641, forward strand.
AAAATTAGTAATTATTCTTTTTAGAATCCATAATCTTAAATATATAAAAATCTTAAATATATAAAACCTCACCAATCGCATTTTCTCTCTCCCTCATAGATTGTTCTAGAAACAGCTTAGACTTTTTAGGTATCAACCAAGGTCTTTGTCCCACCGTCGATGATATAGCGGGTTCGATTCCCGCGGAGTGAGCGTTGAAATCCGCTGTGCGTTTGAGTATTTTTATTATTAGGTTACCACCTGGAAGTATTATATATTAAATATAACTATATTAAAAACATATTCAATAATATTTATATTAAAAATATGTTATTTAATCATTTTATCGGGACTCGCTTGATATAAACGAGACAGTTCTACGTTTAATATTAAAAATCTGATATAATACTCGTAAAATTATTTTTTTTTTAACTTCACGCTGTATCCCGCATATAGCGGGGTAGGCAGACGGAACCTGAAAACCTAGTGTTAAGACACTCCGTTCTCTTTCAACAAATCCGTTCCCCACTTTCCGCCAGATTGAGGCATTGCGTGTTGAGTGACGGAACTCAACGTCGCGCTTTACCTTGTTACCAAACCCAGAAAATGAAAACACTTCATTTCCTGGAGTGGGAATCGAACCCACAACCTGTCGCTTTACAGTCGCACACTTGTGCCTCTGCGATACGAGGCGTAGAGGCGTAAAATTAATTAAAGTGAAGAATAAATATTTCATTGTAAATAGCAATTCGGTGGAAAGTGGGGAACGGGGTGTCTTAACACTAGGTTCCCTCTGCCTACCCTGCTATATGCGGGATACAGCGTGAAGCTATGTATGTATGTATGTAAATACTGTTAAAACATTAAAGTGTAAAAAATATACTAACTCGAAGTCACTATAGTAAAAACATGCTCCTCTTGACCAAGTTGACCAAACTTCATCACTGACACAACATCTAGAATAGAAAAAGAAAATATATTTTTTAAATGAGACAGCAGTAAGTAAATATTGCTATGCTATTTTCCCAATTTCCCTAATCTCTCTACTTTTCGGGTTACATAGATACCAAAAAAATACATAGATACATAGCTTCACGCTGTATTCCGCATATAGCAGGGTAGGCAAAGGGAACCTAATGTTAAGACACTCCGTTCCCCACTTTCCACCGAATTGAGGTATTGCGTGCTGAGTGGCGGAGCACAACGCCGCGCTTTGCTTTGTTACCAAATCCAAGAAATAAAAATTTCCATTTCCTAGAGTGGGAATCGAACCTACAACCAGGCGTCCCAAAAATTACATTGCATAATAACGTTGAGAAGAAACTCCTTAGCGCACCATGGATTCACCGTGCGGGTGCCCATCGCGTTGCAGAGAGAGTTTGGAAAGTGCTTGGGTCTTACGACACAACGTGTAGGTTTAGTAGTTTAGGTTTAAGGGGCCCCTTTAGAATGCGCATTAACGTTCATCTCCACTCGCCCCTATCTCTACCTAACCAAAACAACTTTGCATCTTCGTCATGACACAAGAAAAATAATAAAATATATATACATATATATATATATATATATATATATATATATATTTTAAATATTTAATTTAATTTTTAATAAGGAACGGAGTATCTTAACACTAGTTTCTCAGGTTCCCTCCACCTACCCTGCTATATGCGGGATACAGTGTGAAGTTAAAAAAAGAAAAGAAATTTAAAGAAAATAGTGTTTAAAACGGGTTAAACTATTTAAATTTTTAAATATACCTGAAATATTTACTTCGGTTTTTTTTAATTAGTCATTCAATCACAGTATACAATTATATATGCAAGTCGATTTATCAACCTATTCACGCATATTACTACAAAATCAAATTTTCCACTATTTAAACAATACACATACCTTTAATAAACATAATATCTCGTTTCGCCTTTCCATCATACAGATAAACATGGCCGGAGTTTAACGCCACAGCTACTAACGTCACCGCTAAATGCATAATGGGAACTATCGTCATAGCAACGGGACGGTGTTCTAGAGTTATACACCATAGCTTTTTACCCTGGAAATATTAAAAAACACATATTATTAACCGACTTTCAAGAAAGGAGAAGGGCAGCGTACTGAGTGGCGAGGCGTCCATACAACACGGTTCCCACCGGCTTACTCTTTTTAAATGACAATAAATCTGAAAAAATTAGGGAGCGATTTGGTAAAAAAAACAAGGTCGCCAGGAACTTTTCATGCTATACCGGCTTCCCTAAATATACCGGCTTCTCTAAAAATTACCGGTTTACCTAAATATATGTACCGACTTCCCTCAGTATATACCAGCTTCTCTAAACTTACCGGCCTACCTTTTTAAAATTTCCATTTAATCAGTGGTTCACCATTGGATTATTTTGGTATTTTTTAATAAGATAGCTAATGCTTCTTGTATGGTAACATTTAATTTAAGACTTAACGAACTGAATTTAAATGGGACCACAACAGAACCACTAGGTATCACATTAAAAATATCATTAAAATTGGTTAACCCAGTAAAAAGTTATGCCCACACAAAAAAATAGTCCTTTTTTAAATTCAGTTAAACATAGCATTTACCTTTCTACTATAACAGGCTAAAGTGTTGTCTGTACATATGACCATTATACTGTTGTCAGCTGTCAAAACCTCGATACCAATTATATGTTCTTCTGTATTAAATAAGATTCGACCTTCTTTCCATTCTCTTCTTAATAGACACACAGATTTCTGTCTGTAAATTTTAAATATTAATTTTAATATATGACTGTCATGGCTATTTTAAGCAATTAATTTACTGAGCTCTTCATTGCATAATGGAACAGCATCTAATTGTAAGCATGATGGACGTGGGTTCGTTTCCCACATGGGGGAATGATAATATTTATATTATTTTTATTCTTTTGCTCTGATAAGATAAAATGCGGAGTGAAGTACGGTTTAACGCCCAATGTCTCAAATTTGGAAATGGAGAACAGAAATTATTGACCTAGTGTCAACGTTCTCCGTGCTCAACAAAGTATATGAGAAAATGCGTGAAGTTACTACTTCGCATGAAAGTTACGGTCGCATCTCGCAATCAGGAGGAATGATATGTAAATTATTATCAATTAATCGCTCTGGTAAAAAGCGCGGCGTTGAGTTCCGCCACTTAACATGCTACGTCTAGAATTCGAGCAGGAAGCGACGAATGGAGTGAACAGGATAAAGCATGAAGCTCTTATGCCACTATAAAAAAGTGCACAAAATACTAACAATAGTGCATTTCTCCTAAACTCGGATTCACCTGGTAGCTATTGTCAATCTATAATCAACATTGTATAGTCCTGTAGCCACTATTTGATATGGTGTTTTCTTGGCTGTACATATCCTGACCTGTTTAAATTATAAAGGAAACTTTAAAAAAATTACATTGATAATTACAGAAAATGTCTAAAGGATAATATCCTTTACTTACTGTTGAAATCTTTTGAAAGTCACTTAAATAATATAGATTCTTTTTTATAAAAAATGTTTTTGGTTTATACCAATGATATAAAGATGTTTGGAAATGAGTTGCTCTATTTCTAAGTTAAAATTGTTAATTGTAATTTGTAACAAATACTGGAAATTAAAAAGAGTGGCCATGAGTTTCTTTGTTCCTGTATCTTCTCATGAGCTCAACCATTTGAACGGGCTTTTTTCAAGTCAAAATTGCACATTTTTTTTGGTTATTTTGTTTTGCATTTTTTTTTCTACTTTTATGACATGTCCAAGTAAATGTTAAGCATTTTTATGGAATAAAGATATTTTGACTTTGACTTTGACTTTGAATGAATATCATGATTTTATTGGTTATTTATATTTGGTTCAACAAATAAATAATTATAAAAACTATACTTTAGAGACACTAAGCTTTTTCAGGCTTTTAAGCCTACTTTAAAGAGGAAAAATATAAATAAATATGTGTATAACAAAAATCTTGTTTTAACAAAGTTTTCACCATATGTCTATTGTCCATTATCTATATATAAAAAAAACTATTTAGAATTATGTTTTTGTTATCAACCCCTTCTTAGGCTTTTTTGAGGACTTCTTTAAATTATAACATCAAACTTTTATTTAAGGACCCTTGCATATTCCACTTAAATTAAAATAAAAATAGCTTAACAACCTCTTAACACTAAATAACTCTGTACAATATATTTTCAAATACATTTGAATACATATTTACGTCAAATATTTCAATTGCCTTTATTTTTATGTAGATAAAATAAAGAAATTATAATAAACTTACTAAGTGTATTTGTGTAAAGGTCTGTGGATCCAGCACAATCACTTCCCCTGCTTCGGTAGCAAGCACTATACAGCTCATAGCATATTTCTCGACAGAGCTCATCTTTAAAGTTGTAATACAAGCTATTTCTGAATAGCTTCTCTTTGGTATTTCAGCATTTTCTAGAAAATCAAGCTGTTGTTCCAATGTTAGTGCTAGAAAATCCCTTGACTGTATGCTTAATATTTTTTGTGGTATATTATGTAAAGCATCTGTGAGAGCTAGTACCTTTTCTTCTGAGTTATTTGATGGATCTACCAACTGTAATAATATGAAGAAGAGAATTATACTACTTTAATTTATTAGCTGAGGCTATACTTTTAATTAATTAGATTATTAAAAAAGAAACAATATTTTTTTAGCTTTTTTTATCCCACAGGGGGTAGGTAAAGAGATCCTAGTGTCAAAATACTCCACTCTCTGCTTTTTGCTCGCGTTCAAGACATTACATATTGAGTGCAGAACTGTTGAGTTCTAGCCACACTTGTCTTACCAAAACTTCAGGCACTTAAAATGGAAATAATTTAGAAACAAAGTTATTCCCAAATGGGGAATCCCAAACCCTCGACCTATCATGATGGCTTCATAATTTATTGAATGATTTAAAGAAAATACATTCTTACCTTTTTCCAAATATCCACTTTCACGCCAGCATTAAGTTCAATACAAGGTAAGTAATACTTGTAAAACAATTTCATATTTCTATATACATAAATACAAGAACTAAATGCTACTGCTATTAATGGTAAGGGCCTGGGTGTTGAATCACTGGAGTAGATACTAACTACACCTAAAGGCAGATCTGAGGTAAGACAATGTCACGATATTTGCATTGCTCCTTTAAATACCTGTAAATGTGAAAATAAATATATATTGGAATAATAGTGTAATAACAATAGAATATAAATATGAGAAGGATTTGGTACTAAAAGATGAATGAGAAAAAGTCAATGATTTCTTATAGACATAATATTTTTTTTATTTACTATTTACAAATAATTATTATTTAAGATTATAATGACGATATTTACTATGGCTTTTATATTGCTAAGGAACTTAACAAATGTTTATAATTACTTTTAGTTTTGCACCCTCTTCTTCTTTCCCTAAATCGCCAATAATGAGTTTGAACTCATTATCATTTTGTAAATCGCAAAGCACTACGTTCGAAGGTAATGAACAAACATCTATATCATCTGATCCAGCTTCTACGTCCAACCAACGACTCATTCCTCCCATTTTAATAAGCTATTTGCAGTTTCAATACATCAAAAATGACAAATTTCGCTGAAAAAGAATAATTTTACGAAATTTTACTAAAAATTGATAGCAGTTCATGATACAACAGATTTGTTTTGATTTTGTTTCCATAGCAACAAGTATGTAACCATTGAAAAAATGATGTTTTTTTTAATCTGTGTTAAAATTGACAGTAACAATTACTATATATTAATTTTAATGTTTATAAATATAGTGAAATATATTTATTTTTAAAATGTAACATCTTTATTCAAAAATGATAATAGTAGTCTAAGTTTGTATTTAACCGGAATCAGTACAAAAAAGCACACATTGACAGTACATCTTACAAAAGATCTCTGTATGTGCCTGTCTGTACTCAATGCATTACAATTGTAAATTATGAAATAAGACTACAATGAAATAAAGTAAATATAAAATAAGCAATTTTATTTTGTAACAAAGTTATATTTCAGTTCAGTTCAGTTATTTAATTATGGCGCTTCGAACGTGCTAGTTGAGCACAAATCACTTCGCCAATGTCACGTATGGAGAACACACAAATTGCATCTCTAAAAATATCCAGTAACATTACAGTAACCTTCATCTATAACAAAACAAATATTTACAATTGATATGTACACAATATAAGTGATTATTAATGGATAGTGAGTTATATTTCACTCTTGTGTTTATGTTACTCAGAAACGTCGTCTATAACGTCAATGTCAACACTTGCTGTCAAATTTGTTTGACGTTTTGATAACAAGGAGAAGAAGTACGTCCTCAATCTATAATTGTGCCTTGTTTTATTTATTTTTATGTTCATAAACAAGTTATTGCGAATTATTTAAATGTTTTTAAGATTAAGTTTACAAACTTTATATACTATATACTTATCTTTGTAAAGTTTTATTAATTTTATTGTGTGTTAAATTATGAAGCGCAAGAAATCCTTTTAGAACGCCGTAAGTATCAATTATTTTTATGTATTTATTGTTAAGACAATACTATAGTTAAGCTTCTAGAATTATTCTGACTAATAATTGGTAAAAAACGTAGTTTCCTTTAATTGTAAACTATTTGACAACTAATAATACAATGTATATAAGTTTTGTTATATCTAGTCTGCTGCCTCTTGTACAGTAAACAGAGAACACCTAGTGTTACATCACTCCGTATTTCATTTTCCGTTTATTTAGAGACACTTTTTGTTGGATGGCAGACCATAGAATTTACATTACACTTACTTTAACTAGACCATATAAACATTAGATTATAAAATAAAGACATCCTCTATTTTAAAGCTATATGTATATCTTGGAGTCTGATATGATATACTTTTTCATATTTATAATTTTCTTTTTTTAATTTTGTAATAATATCTAAATTCACCATTAATTCTTTATTATATAATTTTATTTAATGTAAGTGGTATGTATGTTTGTTAAAAAAAGTTTTATAATAAGCAGCTCTATTTCATTTCTCATACACAAATACTCTTGTTATATTATGTTATTCATATTATTATTATTATTTATTCACAGTATACAATTGATAATTATATTTTTTTGAAAACAATATAATATATGGTCATAACTATTGTTACATCATTTTAATATTGATCATTTTAAGTGCATACAAGCATATATACAATATAAATTTAGTAGGGTAATTAGAAAGAACCTAATGTATAACGCCTGTTGTGGGGCAGAGGCACAGGTATGCGACTGTAAACGGGACAGGTTGTGGGTTCGATTCCTACTCTAGGAAATGAAGTATTTTCATTTTCTGGGTTTGGTAACAAGGCAAAACGCTGCGTTGAGTTCTGCCACTCAGCACACAATGCCTGAATCTGGAGGAAAGTGGGGAATGGAATTGTTGAAAGAGAATGGAGTGTCTTAACACTAGGTTCTCAGGTACCCTCTGCCTACCCTGCTATATGTGGGATACAGCGTAAAGTTAAAAAAAAACCTAGTGCCAGAATTGTCTGTTTGCCTTTTTCCACCTAAAATATATGGAAAGAGATTTTGCATACAACCTCTATTTGTGATATTTCACCAATTAAATAAGTACTGATATTATAATTTAATTGACAGATATAATTTGTTACTGCATCCATTACTATAGCTTTATCTGTTTCATATTTTGAATTATGTTAGAAGATAAGTTATTTTATGTTTTGTTATTTTAATGCATCTCCTTGCTTTTTGTTCAGGTTGTCAGTAAGTACTTAGTGTATAGACACTCCATTTTACTTTCTGCTTTAGAGTTAACGCATATTATTTTTGTTAAATTCAACAATCATAATTAACAATACAAATTGAGATTTAAGTTTAGAATTCAATGAATTCTTTTTGCTAGTGCTGTTACGGAAATAGAAACTTGGGGTGGGCATAAAACTTGTGACCCAAGCGTAGGTAAGGAGACCCCTTTAAAAATACGCATAGACACCCGCCTCCAAAGTCTGAGCTCCGCTGTCTACCTAACCAAACTTAAAAAGACCTACTAATACCGCTGTCGAAATACATTATAGATAAGCTAAAATCTTTTGGTAGAATATCACTAAATTCTATGATTGAGATAACTCTTGCTTCTACTTCTACACTGTACAAATTAACACGGAACCTAATCCTGGTAAGTTCGTTGATAAGATCGAAGTATTTGTTTACTTCAAAATTATGATTATTGTGAATATTTATATGATATGGATCTGTATGTTCTACCGTCTATATATATAAAATGTTTGCGTTACCGAGTGATTGACATACAACGTATAGGCGAAAGTAGTGGCCGTAGAAAGCTGAAATTTAGTAGGTTCCCTGAATATTGTAGGGAAGCACTAAGGGAAGATTACTCGAAGTACTTATACGAGATTTTGGATTTTATTATCCACGCAAACGAAGTCGCGAGATACTGCTAGTTAATATTGAATCAATCGTAAATATTTTAAAAATCAAATTGGTTACTTGTAGACTAGACTAACAGGATAAATAGGATTCCAATGTATATATTACAATTGCTTTCGCGATGAGTCACCTTTGGCGATGTGGCCCGCGCCGGTAGTGGTTTTACTAGTTTCGTCTTTTATTTTGTTTTCTGAGAGGAAGCAAAATTGCTTGATTTGAGTCCTAGCGACTCGTTTTCACTGGCCCAGACGAGATGTGGGGTGATTTGGTCCATATGTTTAAATAACATACTTTAATTATACTGGCTAAATCGAACACGGTGTGAATTCATGGAAATATATTTTAAACAAGTAGCAGCTTCTCGCTTTGTCCTCTATGCCAGGGTGTCAGAGAAAGAAAAACTAGTGTCCAGACACTCCATTTTGTCAGTTTCCGCCCGAATTCGAGGTATTATGTGATGAAAGGAAAACATATCTCCTCCTTTTGTAATATAAAGTGTAGAAAACCACTTGCTTGCACCATGGTGGCCTCTATGTTGTTAATAGTCAAGTAGAATTAAAGTTACTAGCATCCCCGTTGACGCGTTTACAACGCGTTGTCTTTAGTAATGTATATGTCCCCGTATAAAAACATGGATGTCAAACCATGGTAGTGTGTGCTCTTTGTTTATTTTATTAATTTAATATACTTTTATCATTAAAAAAATAATTAATTTAAAAAAAATATTAGAATTCTGTTCTGGTTCTTTACCTTGCAAACTATAAGTGTGCCAGAGTTTCATGGTCGTCCGTCCGCGTAATTTTCGTAAAAAGGGATCCAAAGTTTTTAGCTTCACGTAATATTTATACGAGGTGTGTTCAAAAAGTAAAGGTGACTTTGTATTTTTAAGAAAAATATTTATTGTTATCCAATATTTATATGTTTTCCTTTAAAGTAATCCCTCAGATACAATACACTTATGCCAACGGTTTTCCAATCGTCAAAGCACTTCTCATAAAAGCACTTTTCGGTACATAGCCTTGAGCTCTTCCAGCGATACCAGTCTTTATCTCTCTTCAATCGTTGCAAATCTCCGTCCTTTCATAGGTCTCTTTAGTTTTGGGAACAAAGAAAAAAAAAGAAAAAAGTCACGGCCAGGGATGATCGTCACCAGTTATGACCCTTTTGAGTAAATCTGGGTCGTCGTTGACGTCATTCAACAGTTCTTGAGCTAATAAATGCGACCGGGTTCTTTTGGTCAAAATTTAATTTCGGAACAAACTTCGCTGACACGCATCCTGTGCCCCAAAACGTTAGAAAATTTCATGGCACGAGCCAAGAAGCGTGCTTCACCGGCATCCTCAGCAACTTCTCTGATGGTGATTCGACGATTTTCCAGAACAATTTTCTTCACTGCTTGAACGTTTTCATCCAGTTGTTGACGTGCTTGGGCGTCCCAGGCGAGGCTCGTCATTGGCATCCCCGGCCATCTTGGAAGAGTTTGTACCACTTGTAAACATTTTTTTTTACTCAGAACAGTTTTCACCAGCCATGCCACTGTCAACATTTTAAAAAGTGTTTCAGAGCACTTTATTTTATTTTTACACAAAATTTGATGCAAATCCCTTTGATCCATATTTTTTCGATAGCAAGAAATCATGAGCACGAAACACTTATAACAGTTTACGCCTCTCAACCAAACAATGCTATACACTTGAAGCTTGGTACAGATGTTCGGGAAGAGTGTACCAACATAACAAGTAAAAAATCGATAATCAGAAGTACGTTGCCCGCCAAATTTGAAAAGTCACCTTACTTTTTGAATTTTTACCTCGTATATAGATATTCGATTTTGTGTTTTAATGTTGCGTTATGTGCTTCATTATAATAGCTTAACAATTTATTCCATATACATATAATAGAGTGGGCAGAAGACTTAAGTGTCAATAAACGTTTTCTCCACTTTACACTCAGATTCGACATTGTGGTAATCGAATATGGCGGAACTCAACGCCGCGTTGTCTTATGAAAGGCTTGAGCAACTTATTAATATTATTCTTAACATTTGACTTGTATAACTAAATATTAAATTCTTTTTTATCTATAAGTGTGTTATTTTCTTAACCAACCGCCCAACGTCGTAGTTCAGTGTTGAATTAGTGATGGCTTACCGAGACCGATATAATATCACGGTCAGAATAGGAAAAAATGTGTTTTAGAAATACCTTTGGTTACCTACCACTGTATATATATAAGTATATATTTTTTTCTCGTTATGCGTAAGCAAAAAAACTGACAATACCTAATTGCTTCAATACATTATTTTTTCACACTCCAGCTAACCAAATAATGTTTGTTGGGTGGCGTAATTCCAAAGCGGTGGTCGATATATAAAAATTATAAATATAATGAAGTCATTGTCACGTACTGGAACAGGGTCTGACTGTAAACGTGAGTGGTTGTGGGTTCGACTCTCGCTCGGGAGAATAATAATAACTAGAGTTCTCGTTGACGCGTTAACAACGCGTTGTCTATCAATATATATGTCACTTTATCTAAACATGTAAGTCAATCCATGGTAGTGTCTGTTACATTTATTTTATTATGTTAATATATTTTTATGTATTATTTTTAAAAGATATTATAATTGTTCACTCCTTCGCTATATAAACTATAAGTGTACCAAGTTTCATTCTCCTCCGTCCACTTAATTTTCTTAAAAAGGGATCCAAAGGTTTTCCTTCACGTATTTATATATAAATATATCTAAATTACTTTCATTTTCAAGACAAGGCGAAGAACGTAAGCAAAGGAAGAACGGAGAGTCTGGACACTCGGTTCGCTCTGTCTCCTCTGCAATACGGGATAAAGCGTTGAAGATGTTATTAATAACGCCTGTCGTGGCGCAGAGGCACAAGCGTGCGACTGTAAACGCGACAGGTTGTGGGTTCGATCTCCACTCCAGTAAGTGTAAATTTAGTATTTTCATTTCTTGGGCTTGGTAACAAGGCAAAGCGCGGCGTTGAATTCCGCCACTCAACACGCAATGCCTCAATTTAGCGGAAAGCGGGGAACGGAGTTGTTGAAAGAGAATGGAGTATCTTAATACTAGTTCTCTGGTTCCCTCTGCTTACCCTGCTATATGCGGGTTACAGCGTGAAGTTAAAAAAAAATATATATATATGTTATTAATAACCCTTTCGCTGCCACAGTCGGGTAAAAATACGTGCTGTGGATTTAAAATCGCGAATCAAATACATAGATGTTATCATTAAGGTTACAAGACCGCACAAGACGCTTGCGGCGACCCACGTACTGGCAAAGCTGCCGGCATTTTAAATGGATATTGGACATGCATCAAAATATAATATTTAGTCGTGTGAGGCTAGTGGCTTAGCAGTGGCCTTCAGTGGAACAGCTGATTGTAACACGATTGGTTGCGGATCTCGGTTCCCATTTGGGATAATAATTTATATTTTAAACATGCCTCTTTCCTGTGAGGGACGGGAATACACTTTCTCTCCAAGCCGCTAGGTAGTGTCCCTAAGAGGAAAAGTGGGTGCAAATCTCAGTGCAACTCCAATCTGGTGATAGGGGAGGCAGCATCCTACCCGATCACCGGGCTCTGCGATCACTATCATGTCAAAGACCAACCGCTAACATCTTTATGTTCTGGTTCTCGGATAACATGTGCTGCGGGGTTTCCTAATCTCACCGACATGAAGCCTTTCTTAGAATGTAAAGGGTTTCAGGTGATGCCTATGGCGGTCGTGGGCAATAAATAGAATCCTCACCAAATACAATACATAATTCACTATGACCTTCTTCAGTTTGCCTTCTTTTGTTCTATTAGCACCCTCCACCCATAATTAGTAAGACAAAAGGCGGTGTTGAGCTCCGCAACTCAACCCACAATGTCTCGACTTCGGGCCAAACATAGAGAACAGAGTGCCTCTATACTATGTTCTCTCTAAGTGTACCTAAAGAAAATATATTTTGTAAATAAACATTTGATTTAACAAGGTAACTTGTCTAAGATGTAAAAAGAGTTTTTCTTGAAAAGGAAACGGATGTTTTTCTTTGTATCATAACTATTGTTACTTAGTGCATCTGAAGTAGTATTTCTGTAACGCTTCACTAATCAAACATAACAAAGAATGAGTATTTGACGTGAGGTCAAGTTTTTTTTTTAACTTCACGCTGTATCCCGCATATAGCAGGGTAGGCAGAGGGAACCAGAGAACCTAGTGTTAAGACACTCCATTCTCTTTCAACAATTCCGTTCCTCACTTTCCGCCTAATTAAGGCATTGCGTGTTGAGTGGCGGAACTCAACGCCGCGCTTTGCCTTGTTACCAAACCCAAGAAATGAAAATACTAAATTTTACATTTCCTGTAGTGGGAATCGAACCCGCAACCTGTCGCGTTTACAGTCGCACGCTTGTGCCTGACCTCACGGTCAAGTTATGATCGAATTTAATAAATAAGTTGATTGTAAGGTTGAACACCTGTCTTACTCTTGGGGTTTTAAGTGAGAAATAATACAAGGGTAAAATGTTGTCAAAATAAATCAGAATTAATTTATTTCCGAACTTTTTACTAATTTTATAAATGCAAAAATTTGTGAGGATGGTTGTGTGGTTGTTTGTTACTCTTCCACGTAATAACTAGTGAATAGATTTAGATGAAATTTTGCAGTAGTAAGTATAGTATAAAAAAATTTGTGTAATTAGGCCATAATATAAAGATAAGTATATATTTAATTATAATATTGGAAACGTTACTAAAACGCCTGTAGTGGCGCAGAGGCACAAGCGTGCGACTGTAAACGTGACAGCTTGTGGGTTCGATTCCCACTCCAGGAATTGTAAAAGTGTAGTATTTTCATTTCCTGGGTTTGGTAACAAGACAAAGCGCGGCGTTGAGTTCCGCCACTCAGCACGCAAGGCCTCAATTCAGTGGAAAGTGGGGAACGGAGTGTCTTAACACTAGGTTCTCAGTTTCCCTCTGCCTACCCTGCTATATGCGGGATAAAGCGTTAAGCTGCTGTTTTATAAGTATCTAATTATATTAGTAATATTTCCTATTACTAAAATAAATCATTATTACTTGTCAAATTATTGCAGTAACCGTTTCCATCTGATCAAAACCAATTTCCGTACATTACATGACCACACTGGAAGGAAGCCAAGTCCTTTAGTTATACAACAATACATTGAATTGAGATGAATTTAAAGTGCGGATACACTCTAATATCCCCGATTACGTAACCTGGCCTGGACTTGGAAGGTTTAATTAATAATGCTTATAATTTTTAATAAGATTATTTCAAATGCCTGTATTTTTTCGCCATAGAACCTAGTGACAATACACTCCGTTCTCTGCTTTCCGCCTAAATTCGAGAAAGTTGAGTTGATTTATTCAGTGACCTTGCGTTCTATCTTATCAGAGCAGTGATATGGATATGATTTAAATGTTATGATTAATTCTGACTGGGATTCGAACCAACAACCATCGCGTTTACAGTCGGACACCACCAGTGCCCCACGATAGCCACATATTTTTGTTTTTCAATTTTCTATATCTATTTTTCATAAAGTGAGGAACGGAAATGTTAAAGGGGACGGAGTGTCTTAACACTAGTTTCTCTAGTTCTCTCTGCTTGCTCTGCTATGTGCAGGATACAGTGTGAAACTGAAGCTTATCATTATTTAAAAGTTATTTTTCACTATAATCCTTACTAATATTATAAATTCGAAAGTAACTCTGTCTGTCTGTCTGTCTCTGTTACGCTTTCACGCCTAATCCACTGAACCGATTCTGATGAAATTCGGTATAAAGATAGAACTGAACTTGGGAAAGGACATAGGATACTTTTTATCGCGAAAAAAATGATAGAGGGGATTGAAATAGGGGATGAAAGTTTGTATGGAAGTTCCTTATTGTCAAACATAAAATCATGTAAGATTGTTTAACTGTTTACAACTTTCAAACCTAAACTACTTAACCAATTTTGACAAATAGTCTAGACTTTGGGAAAGACTATGGATTACTCTTTACCGTGTCACGCGATATAACCGA
>JAKGSA010002629.1:0-15139 GCA_033558755.1 Philaethria dido
TTTTTTTAAATAAGGCATAAAAAGTGTATTAAATTAATATAATAAATGTTAGACACACTACCGTGGTTTGATACCCATGTTTATATAAAGTGACATATAAGTACTCGTACATTACTAAAGATAACGCATTGTTAACGCATCAACGGGGCACTATTTTTAATTATTATTGAATATTGCTTTTTTATTTTTTTCATGACGTTTATAAAAACTATAACAAAAACAAAAAAAGACAATAAAATTTTATAAAAAAATGTTATATTTGGCTTATTTTCATAATCTTCTGAGTCACTTATATTTCGCATGGCATTCGGAAAGAATTCAGTGTCAAAATACTCAACGCCATTAAATTTCTTCACATTGGAATCGAACCCACGTAGTAATCGAGGCCATCGTAGGCCTCAATAATAATGCTAATGCCATGTTTTAGGTTTCTGTATTGGCGTGTATGTTGTTACGTGTGTACGAGACCTCCGAAACCACGTCACAGGTCTATAAGGTATGTCCGATATATTTTTACATTTATATATTAATACATAAAAGAAAAAAAATAAAAAAAGAAGAAGAGGACGCCTGTCTTAACACTAGGTTCTCGGTTCCCTCTGCCTACCCTACTATATGCGGGATACAGCGTGAAGTCATATCAGTATCAAGTGATAACTGATAATTTCTATTAGACATCATAATTAAAAAAAATTGACCCACCCATACACTACAATTTGTAAAGATTTTGTTTAATTTCATTATAATATAAAGACAACTAGGTACAAATACAAATACAAATACAAATATTCTTTATTGCACACAAATAAACAAATAACATAGAAGTAGTAATAGCGTACAATAAGGCGGCCTTATCGCTTAAAGCGATCTCTTCCAGGCAACCTTTGGATATTGGATTTGTATAAAGTAGTGGTAGGCGGTGCACTAATCAGGATATTTACATTAAAAAATTAAATATATGTTAATTAAAAATACAAACTAAATACATAATTATATACATACTTACATACATTCATATATACATACATGCATACATACATATATACATACATACATACATAATAATACCAGAGGCTGTCTGCTTCTGGAAGCGATGACAGTACTGGACGTCGTCTTACTAAATACAGGCGATAAGCCCACGTTCTCAAGAGGCGAGGCGAGTTCAATCGTGGATCTCACTTTCGTCAGCAGTACTCTAGCGAGAGGAAATAACAGTTGGGAGGTCTCTGGTACTTACACTGCTAGCGACCACTGTGCCATATACTGGGAGGTATCGCTCAAGCCTAATGCTAACAGAGTACCACATACTCAACCTGATTTAGTAGGCTGGAAGACTTGCGCGTATGATTCCGACGTGTTTAAGATAGCACTTGAAGACCGACCACTGCTGGACAAAAGTGCCAATAAAAAGGCGGTCGAAATCATAAGGAGGGTGTCTGAGGCCTGCGATACAACAATGCCACGGCGACGCAACAATAAACGATCTCCACCGGTGTACTGGTGGAACTATAACATCGCCGAATTAAGGAGAATATGTATCAAGGCTCGCAGAACTTCCCAACGGGTTCGGAAAACACCACTATTCCACGAGCTCTACGGCAAATATAAAGATACGCGATTAAAATTAAACAAAGCCATTAAAGAGAGCAAGAGAAGTACGTGGGCAACACTATTGGAAGAGGTGGAGAAAGACCCATGGGGCAAGCCATACCAGATTGTAGTTAAACAACTGAAACGAGGAAATGCAACGCCCACTTGTCCTATTTTATTGGGGAGAATTGTAAGTACTCTGTTATCAAAGAATCGGGAGAAATCCCACCTATCACAGAGAAGGAGCTAATGATAGCATGTGGTAGGGTTGGGAACAACAAAGCTCCAGGACCAGATGGGATTCCTAACGTAGCTCTTAAACAAGCGGTTATGGCAATACCAGAAGCTTTCTTGGAGACATACAACAGCTGCTTATTAGAAGGCACTTTTCCCATTATATGGAAACGACAAAGACTAGTACTCCTCCCTAAAGGGAAGAAGCCACTAGACGAACCATCTTCATACCGACCACTCTGTATGCTCGACACCGCGGGGAAGATCCTAGAACGTATTATCCACAACAGAATCGAAGTAGCAGTCGAACCCCACCTAGCCGACTCACAGTATGGGTTCAGAAAAGGCCGGTCTACGCTAGCTGCTATAGAACAAGTGGTCAGTACAGCAAAACAAGCAGTATTTGGGAAAAGATGGAAGGGTGGCTCCATAAAATACTGTCTGGTTGCCACGCTGGACATTAAAAACGCTTTCAACTCGGCGAAATGGGAAGTGATCATGGAAGCACTTAACTCGATGAAAGTACCTCTATACCTATTCAAAATAGTAGCTAGGTACTTTTCTGATAGGGTTCTAACATACACCACGCAAACCGGACGCGAGTAGTATAAAGTTACTGGAGGCGTCCCACAAGGATCAGCACTATGACCACTTTTATGGAACATTATGTATGATGGACTTTTGAAGAAGAACCTACCCAGCGAAACTACACTCGTCGCATTTGCTGATGATTTAGCCATCGTGATAGTGGTTAAATACTTGGAAGAAGCGAAATGGGCATTTGAAAGATCGTTCCAAATAATTGCCCGGTGGATGAAGTCAGTCGGACTAGAGCTGGCTGAGCAGAAGACAGAGGCGGTTTTAATTACTGGCAGGAAAGTTGCAGAGACGATTACGCTCAATGTCGGCAATTGTGATATAGTAACTCAACCAGCTATACGATACCTAGGAATAATGATCGACCATAGGCTAAATTTTAAAGATCAGGTAGAGAAAACTGCAATAAAAGCGTCTATGGTGGCAGCTAAATTAAGCCGACTCATGCCTAATGTCGGAGGACCCAAGCAAAACAAAAGAAAGCTATTAGCATCGGTGACCACGTCAGTGCTTCTGTATGGTGCGCCCATATATTCTGACGAGCTGAGAAAGCGGGGGTACCGACAGAAACTCGCCTCAGTATATAGGATAAGCACACTAAGAGTAGCTAGCGCCTTTCGATAGTATCGGAAGATGCAGCGTGTGTGATAGCGGGTATGGTGCCTGTTGCGATCCTTGCTGATGAAAGGAAATATATGCATCAAAGCAAAAAATGCAACCCAGATCTAACTGCGGTTGAGCTTCGAACCAAAGGAAGATTGAAGAGCCTGCAACAGTGGCAATCGCTCTGGGATAAGTCAACGAAAGGAAGATGGACACGTAGGCTAATACCAGACCTAGAGCCATGGGTGAATCGGGACCATGGAGAGTTAAACTACTACCTAACCCAGATGATATCCGGCCACGGCTGCTACCGTGCGTACCTCCATAGGTTCAAACACGAAGATTCTCCTGACTGTCCGAACTGTATTGGAATAATTGAAGATGCAGAACACGTCTTTTTTAACTGCCCTCGATTCAACAAGCCAGGAATTTTGGGAAGAAGACGTAGGATGCAAAATATATCCTGAAACTCTGATAGGTACAATGCTATCGTCGTTCCGCCTGGCAATCTCATAAGCGCATATTCTTACATCCGTGATAAAACGATTCCGCGAAAACTGGAACAGGAGCAGAAGAAGTTGGCCTAAATACCCCCTTCATAGACAGAGCTGCGGTTAAATCCTCCCCGCGATAATGCCTAGCGGCCATGCCGTGGGGATCAAGGAGACTGACGATAGAGGATTGTTTTTAGTCGGTATTAATTTGAGTCCGACATACGGGGTCTTTACCGCTTCCTAGATACTTTAAAATGTTTTTAAACCTCTAAGAAAAAAAAAAAAAAAACAAAACACACACACACACACACACTCATATACACTTAATGAGGTCTATGGATATTCACGATTATTAAGAGTCAAAGTTAAATGAAGATTTTTGACCGGAGTTGATCGTATAGCTTTTAGTATCTTCGAAAATACATTTTGGAAACCCGACGATTCGAACACTTTACAGTAGTCCGTGGTCACAGGTAGACTACCTGTCATGTATTTTCGAATACTAAAATATACGCGATTAATCCGGTTATAATAGTTTCATTTCGTATACACTTATAGATAAATACGTTATCTATCTTGTTCACACAAACACACACCAACACACACCTCTTCCTATCTCTAACTCACTCCCTTTCTCGTCAGGGCTGGGTAACAGAGAAGCAGCGTATCTGCACGTCTGCTCTTTTTCTATCTTACCTCACACACAAACACACAATACAAAGTTACACCACTCCACTCTCTCTTCCCTATTTCCCTCTCTCTCTCTCACTGACTCTCTCTGTCTCTCTCTCTCCGCAGGCTGGGTAACAGAGAAGCAGCGTATCTGCCGAGCAGCAGTAGCGGCTAAGGACCTGCGCGCAGTGCTCGCGCTACGACAGAAGCCACACCGCGCGTTACTACACGAACTGCGGAGTTGAGAGACAGTGTGGCGGCCAGACACAGGCTGCGGACAGAGGTAAGGGTCTAGTGTATCCAGTTTAAAATTGTACCTAAACATGTAACTATTGTACCCCAGTTTAGCCTAATGTTGGCTTCTTAACTTGGCCAAGCTTTATCACAGCTTCAATTAGTTGGGAGATTCTTTGTTACCAAAATTTAGTTAGGGGTTGTACCCCCACTTTAAACTAGTTTAAATTTTACCCTAGCTTATTCTTTTGTTAATTTAACATGTTCAAGTTTACCCCAATTTACTATTGTTTAGACAAATTTATCCTAGTCAACCCCAATGTTATTTTGTCTTAGTCAAGCTTACCTCGCTGCTTTGAACTAGTTTGTCTTAGTGACCCCATATTACCTTAACTTAGGTAAGCGTACCCCACTTCAAACTACTTCAGGCTTTACCCTAGCTTATTCAATAAATAAACCTATAAAAACGACATATTCATATAAGCCACAAATTTAAATGACTTAGATTTGGATTGGATATGTTCAAGGATATTGATTAACAAATGTAAGATGCAATAATAAAACTGTAATATCAATAAAATATCATAACAACACTCACTCTAAATCAAAAGTCAATAAGTGACAAAGTCAAGCTTGATACTACAAGCTTACATTCATTTCTAAACTCAATTCCTATGTCTATCTCAATCTCCAGTCTAATAGACGCGCAGCATCCACAGAATGCGGAGATAGAACGTCGTCTTGCGTCGTTGAGCGCAAAGGGTTATCTTAACTTTGTCCTGGTTCACACCATTTTTAACTAGTTTGGACTAGTTTCTCTTACCATACTCAATATTACCTTAGCTTAGTCAAAGTTTACCCCACTTCACCATTGTTTTGAGTAGTTTATCTTAGTGTGCCCATGTTACCCTTAGTTAGCTAAGTTTTACCCTAATAAATTAGGGTAAAACTTAGCTAACTTAGCTCAACTATTTTTTTTTATAATTTATATTATCGTTTTAGTTACTTAATAATAATATTTTGAAATATATATTTTTTAATATAGAATGTAATAGTAATAGATTACACAATTTCTAAAAGCAGTTTTTAATTTTATAGAAACACATGATTATTGCTTGCTAATTCCAAAATAAAAAACTAAATCTAAAATACATTTTAAAAACTAAACCTGAAAAAGTTTTATAAAAATCGAATCAGCCATTCCTAAACTCAACTTATATCAGTAAATTATTTGACATTCAAAAAATGAAGATAAGCTTCATTTTTTAACTTCTTATTTTGAATAAAATTATTCGACTTTGACTTTGACTTTGACTCCTATCTCAATCTCTCTTTCTATCTCAATCTCCAGTCTAATAGACGCTCAGCACCCAAAGAGCGCGGAGATAGAACGCCGTCTCGCGTCGTTGAGCGCACAGTGGGAGCTGTTGCGAGAGCTGGCTGCAGCTAGAGACAAGCAGCTAGCTGATGCTGCTGAGGCTCATCAGGTATATATAGCTTATTTTTTGTTTTTTTTTTTAATAGCTTCACAATTTTTTATATTAAAAAGTCAAAGAAACCTTACATATATTCGAGGTATTGTGTGTTGGGTGGCGGAACTCAACGCTGTTGGTTATGTTTTGTCTACAGTGGGAATTGAACTCATAACTATACTGTTTTTTGTCAAACATTGTTTCACTGAGTTACTATGGATAATCAAGTGGAAGAATGAAAAAATTGAGAATATTTATGTTACTGTTAATTATTTCAACATTTAAAAAAATATAACTAACTGATATCTGTATATAAGAGCGTAAATAGAGTCAATGTAGTGTCTAGACACTCCATTGATATAATGTGTGTTGTGTGGCGGAACTTAACGACATGTTTTGTTATAGTAAAGCAGAATTTAAAAATTCATACGTACATAGCTTAACGCTGTATCCCGCATACAGCAGGGTAGGCAGAGGGAACCTAGTGTTAAGACACTTCGCTCCCCATTTTCTGCCGTTTTTTTGAGGCATTGTGTGCTGAGTGGCGGAAACTCAACTCCGCGCTTTGCGTTGTTACCAAACCCAGGAAATGAAAATACTAAACTTTTACATTTCCTGTAGTTGGTATCGA
This sequence comes from Philaethria dido, assembly GCA_033558755.1. NCBI lineage: Eukaryota > Metazoa > Arthropoda > Insecta > Lepidoptera > Nymphalidae > Philaethria > Philaethria dido. The sequence goes on from JAKGSA010002629.1 coordinate 6,528, forward strand.
AACCACAACCTGTCGAGTTTATAGTTGCACGCTTGTGCCTCTGCGTTGGCGACATATAAATATAATCATTTTCTCAAGTAATAGTCGAACTTATGACCAAAATTTAAAAAAGAACTTAAATTCAACAGTTCTACGGCGACGCAAACGAAGCAGAATCATGGATGCGAGAGAAACGCACGCTAGTTGCGAGCGCGGACTGCGGACGGGACGCAGCCGCCGCCGCCGCGTTGCTAGCGCGACACCGCACGCTGCACGACGAGCTACGCGCACACCGCGCGGAGCTCGCGCAACTCAGCGCCGCGGCGGACCGCCTGCACCGCGCTGGCATAGATGCTCTACATCTGCCGTTAGAGGTGGAAGCGGCGGGGTTGGGAGGCGATGAGGAGTGGGTGAATGAGACCAGGCTGGTGCCCACTGATGTGTGGGAGGAGGAGCCGGTTGAGAGGTTGGAGCATCGCACTGTTACTGAACAGAGGAGTGTGCCACAGGTATTGTATTAATTTTCTTTTTATTTTGAACCTCTGTATTTTTTCTTGTAATATTGTCACTATATTTGTTTATTTTGGAGCATAAATGTGAACTCTGAATAAGTGGGCGTTGAAGCTGCGCTGTTTCCAACTTTAGCAGTTGTCAACGTATTTTTTGTTACTGTAACCTAATAAACTTTATTTTATTTTATTCTGTGTGTGTGTGTGGAGAAGAGAGATGGAGAGAGAGCGAGAAGCATGTGACGTCATACTGATCTTAAGACTTGTCAATGTTTTTAATAATGTGTTTAAACGATACTAACAAAATATCAGTTTTTCGATTATATGAATTTTCATTGTAAATTAAAAAAAAACACTTAACAACTCAAGGAATTCTAATATTAAAAATAAATATATATTTTTAATTTATTTGTATAAATAAACGTTTTATTAAAGTCTTATTACGTACTTCGAATATAATTAGATTTTTATGATTCATTACATCACTATTGGATTACGAACACAAACTTAGGTTTTTTATATAATTGTTGTCATTATTTCATTTAGTTTTTCCTTATTTTCCGCTAATAAAGCTAATATATAATTTTGGTCACAACTACGCTATTTTTTTTATTAATATCTTTATTTATTTATTTATATATAATTTTTTTATTGCACAGTTAAAATAAAAATGTACGAAAGGCAGGCTTAACGCTAACTAGCATTCTCTACCAACTAACCTTCTTTATATAGGAAATAAACATATAGGTGTGTAAAAGCAAATTAAAAATGATATATATATATATATATATATATATATATATATATATATATATATATATATATATATATATATATATATATATATATATATATATATATATATATATATATATTCATCTCGTTCATCATCAGGTGAAGGCGTTATACGCGTTCAGCGGTCAAGGCATATCAATGGCGAAAGGCGAGGTGATGTTCCTCATCAGTAAGACCAACCCGGATTGGTGGTCAGTGCGCAAGGCAGACCGCACTGACGGATTTGTACCTGCTAACTACGTGCGCGAGGTTGAACCCCGCGTTGTGCCTGTGAGTATTGCTAGTATATCTATGTCTGTTGTGTGTATGGGGAGAGAGAGGGAGGGAAATAGGTGATAGGTGCGCTTTATGCGCGAGATTAGTTACGAATCGGGAGTATCGCTATCCTTTTTTTTATGTATGCGGGAGAGAGAGAACTGGTATGTAGACGGGTTGTCGTTGTGAAGGTGCGTATCGTATCACCATCTCTCGTCTGTATATGGTGGGAATGTCAGTGGGTGCTGCTACTATTTCTGTCCTTCTCATGTATATGAGGAGCGAGATGGGACCCTATATATTGTTATTATGGAGCCACGTGTGTAAGGGATGTCGCTATTTCTGTTTCTCTTGTGTACTTAGAGAGAGAAGGAGATATATACTTTTTTTTAAACGTAATAAAAACAAATTATAATTTAAATGAGATTAAGTTTTTAATCATATATTTTTCTATTATATAATATTATTCTTATTCTACCCTCATCAGGTACAAGTGCGTCGTCCAGAAAAAGTGAAGACCGTGCAACGCGTCCGCAAGACGGTGCTCGTGAAGCAGGTGGTGCCCGTGAGACGCGGCGCGCCCCCCGCCGCGCCCCCCGCGCGCCGCGCACGCACCCCCGCCGCGCCCCCCGCCGCCGACCGGCACCCCCCCGTGCAGGACCGTCTGCAGCACATACACGCGGAGTACGGTGAGTGGCCCCCGCACACCCCCCGCACACCCCCCGCGACCCACGACGCACTTATACGTTGGTATACCTTACCTCCCTCCCTTTTATATATCACTGACAGACACAATTTTAACAAAGTTGACGATCCACATAATATAAATACAAGAAATAGGCTTAAACTTGCAGCGCCTGTAACTCGATTGCATCGAGTCCGCAATTCTTTTATGGGACAATGTGTATACTTTTACAATAGGATCCCAGAAAACGTCCGAGAACTTTCCATTTTACAATTTAAAAAATTGTGAAAAAATGTTTGTGTGTTAAAGGTTATTACCTAATTAGTGATTTTATAAATGATAACACCATGGGAATGAAATGCTCGCTCCAGTCGATTTCAAAGGTATCATTGCCACTAATAAAGAATTGTAATCCATTGACGAATAAAAAAAAAGTCCCGCTGAGTTTCTTGCGCCGGTTCTTCTCAGGTCTGAGGCATTAAATTTAGTGAACCGGTGGTAAATTATGTGACGTTCAAAATATGAAGCTTGTAACTTCTTATTTTGAATAAAATTATATGACTTAGACTTTGACCGAAAAAACCAATACGATGATTGATATAGACCCCCTGCACACTCCCCTCTTGTACAAGGATAATTTAAAACAAATGATAATGATCCCCGCATATCTTCCCCTCCTCCCGTACCGGACCGCCCGCGAACGTCATAAAGAGATGTTGGCCCCTTTCCTTTCTTACTATTTCTAATTTATAATATAATTTGTAATTTTTTTTTAAACTTCACGCTGTAATCCGCATATAGCGGGGTAGGCAGAGGGAACCTAGTGTAAAGACACTCCGTTCTCTTATAACAATGCCGTTCCCCACTTTCCGCCGAAAAGGCATTGCGTGCTGAGTGGCGGAACTCAACGCAGCGCTTTGCCTTGTTACCAAACCCAGGGAATGAAAATACTAACATTTCCTGGAGTGAGAATCGAACCCACAACCTATCGCATTTATAGTCGCACGCTTGTGCCTCTGCGCCACGACGGGCGTTATTATTATTATTAACTTATAAAACTTTATATTTCTTTCAATTATTTAATGAAAAACTCAACTTAAACAAACTTTGAAACTCCGAACTCTAAAACCAACTTTCAAAATATTTATCTCCATGTTATTAAAACTCAAACTTGCTTGCGTCAGATGAACTCCTCAAGCTATCAGAAGCGCGTCGCCTGCAGCTGGAAGACGCGATCAAGCTGTACAGCTTCTTCGCGGAGTGCGATGACTTCGACAAGTGGATCCGAGACAAGGAGAAGATGCTGCGAGCTGATGATGCTGATGATAGTGTGGACAACGCCAAGAGGAAGTATGAGGTAAGGCTTCACTCCGTATCCCGCACATAGCAGGGTAGGCAGAGGGAACCTGAGAATCATAGTGTTAAGACACTCTATTCTATTAACATTTCCGTACCCCAATTTTTGCGGAATTGAGGCATTGCATGCTGAGTGACGGAACTCTACGCACTTAATTTTTTTTATTCGTAATAATATTTATGTGATTTAATTTAAATTTATTACTAATTTTTGTTTGGGTTTTCTTGAAAATAATATTTTTTCTATAATTTCTGCAAGTTTTTAAGGCTATGTGAATAATCTGTATTTTTATATCACATTTTGGATTTGAATATGTTATTAATATTTATTTGTTATTTACTTAATTTATTTGGTTTTGATGTTAAAAATTAAAGATAACTTCATTTTTTACCTTTTCATTTCATACATTTTTTGCTTAGTTTTTTATAATAAAATAGAACATTGTAGGTATAATTAATAAGTATTTAAATTATGTTCATTAACCCCAATAAGATAAAACGTAGCGTTGAGTTCCGCATGAAATCTTTCCTTGTTTCTCTTAACAAAACAGACAGTCTTGAATTCTTAATACTACATTTCTTTCACTTTAAAGAAAACCACGAACATTAACATCTAATATCTTTTTTCTCTTCACTAGAAATTCGTAACAGACCTATCAGCTGCATCCAAACGCCTGGAAAGCATAGACCAGGCAGCAGAAGAACTGGTGCAGGCTCAGCACGGTCAGGCAGCACGGGCCTCAGCACGCCGACAGCAACTACGCCAACAATGGGACCGCCTCGTACGTCTCAAACACCAGAAGGAGAAGAACCTGGAGGGAGCCTCCAGCGTGGAGCTGTTCCAGAGGACCTGTGATGAAGCCCTGGACTGGATGGCGGAGAAGGAGCAGCAGCTGGCTGCTGGGGGAGGAGTAGGGGGAGGGGATCTGAGGACTGTGCGGGCGTTGCAAAGGAGACATGCGCAGTTGGAAAGGGAGTTGCAGCCGTTGAGAGATAAAGTTGATACTGTTACATTGTTGGCTGATTCGTGAGTTTAATTTTTTTAACTTGAGCTTATTATCGGTTCTATAAAATTAATGTTAAGCGCTTTGGATCCTTTCGGTAGCTCTCTAGATAGATATCGTAGGAATATCAGACAACATAAATAACTTTAATATTTTTTCTTTTTAGTATTCGTTTCTATTCATTGATTGTATTTTAATAACATTTTATAACTAATTTTGTAAAAAAAGTATGTCTTGTCCTCATAATTGCATGTGGTATTCAACTTAAAACGTAATGCGTTTAGCTATAAGAATAAAATCAAACAATTGTTAAATTATATCCGATGTAATTACCACTGGTGAATCTAATAAATAAATAAATTTCTAAGACCTGAGAGGACATAGAAGATATTCAGTATAATTTCTCTTTGAGTCGGCACTTTGTCGTTTACATGTTATCATTTTTGACCGTCTTCAAAAAAAAAAAAATTTCATTGATTTTTTTACACAACTGTTTTTGGGTGAACCAATTTTAATGATTCTTTTTTATATGATAGCTAGTGCTTCTGAAGTTAACATTTAAATTTATTTAATTTTAATATGAGTTATTTGTAATAATTGTGTTTTAGTGTGTTAACCTTACATACATTCTATTCACGTTGCTTACCAACACACACACCCACACAATCCATCTTCTCTACCACTTAACTAATCTCTCTCTCCACTCTCCCCAGCGTGAAATCCCAATACCCATCAGAGACAGCCAACGTGGAGCGTCGTCAACGTCAACTAGAAAGCGCATGGGGACGCTGTGAGGCACAAGCTGCGGAGAGACGAGCACGCCTGGAGAGTGCTGTGGGGCATCAGGTGTTCGCGAATGGGGCTGGACAGCTGCATCATTGGATACAGGTGAGATAACTCTCTGTGACTCTCTCTCTTTCGTTCTGTTTGAGGAAGTATATATCTGTCTCTGTTACACACGCGCGCAAGTGCAAGTATTTTCGGTGTTCGCTGTCTCTTTCGCTCTATGCGGGTGGGTGTGTTTCTGTCTTTGTTACACAGGCATGTAGACACATACGTGTAATTATTCTCGATGTTTGGTCTCTTTCGCTCTGCACGACGAAACGTATACCTGTCTCTGTTACACACATGCGTACGCATACGCACTAATGCGCGTATTATCTATGTTCTCTGTAACTTTCACTCCGTACGTGTAGGTGTTTGTTTGTCTCTTTCATATACACGCAGAGACACCAGTCAATTTTCTGTCTCTTTCGCTCTGTATCTGTATAGGTATATGTTTGTCTCTTTCATACACATGCTCACGCTTACACAGGTGTACATATTCGGGGTGTTCTCTATCTCTCTCACTTTGTTCGTGTCTGGTTGTGTCTATCTCTGTCGCACCCGCGTATATACATATGTACTTTGACAATTAATATACATGCCTAACTCAATCAGTATAAAACATTTTTGTTCATTCATTCAGTTCACTCCATTTGTCAGGCGTAATAAATAATAATAATTTAAAAAATAATAAATATTTTATTTTTTGACAATCAAAGTGCAGAGAGTGTTTCTGTGCACTTCTGACACCTGAAATTTCAGTTTTTTTTTCCATAGATTAATACATTTACATTTAATATTTATTTATTTTCAAAAAAATAATTAATTATTTTTATTTATTGTTCTTTAAAATGACAGAAAGTTCGAGAACAAGTGAGCCAGGAAGTATGCGCCAAGGACGTTGCCACCGCTGAAGCGCTCCTCAAGCAGCACCAGGAGTTACAGGATGACATCAAGGCGCATGAGGACGAGTGAGTTACGGAGAGCAGAGAGTGTAGTCACTTAGCGAGTCTATTAGTGACCTAAATAGAAATTAACAACTTTTTGAAAAATTGTTTTCGAATCTTAGAATAAGCTTTTTTTGGTTTGGTCACTTTTATTTGGCCATTTTGTTGTTCATATTGTGGGTTTGATTCCCACTCAAGTCATTATATATTTTTTTATATTTTCTTGTTCTAGTAAGACAAAACGCGGCGTTGAGTTCCGCCACTCAATACGCAATATTATATTTTTCAATACCTTATATATTACTAGGTTCTCTTGTTATCCACTAAGGAATAAAGCGTGAACCTGCCACTTCTAAAGTATGCAGGGACTGCAGCGTTTAGCTCCGTGCTCTTGTATACCTTGCTTCATTAACAAAAAAAAATAAAATTATATATTTTGATATATTTTTTTTCATTTTGATAGACTAAAGGAAAAATACCTATATTATAAAGGCTATACTTCATATAGAAAAAATTAATAATATTTTCAGATTCAAAGAAGTAATTGGTTTGGGCAAACAGCTGGTGGCGACCAACCCCGCACTCACCGACGTGGCGGACACTGCGGAAATGCTCGCCACTGAGCAGAAAGCGCTTGTTAAAGGTACTATATGTATACTATTTTTTTATATCATAGTTTCGTTTTTTTATGCATTGTAAGTTAGGGAGAAAGTTGATGCGTATTAATAGCTTCACGTTGCCTTTTGGCTCGCAATAATTTAAATATAATCATGACTCGGAGTGGAAATTGAATCCACAACCAGACATTAAAAAATTTAAAATAAAAAATTAATAATAATTTTTTTTTTTTTTTTTTTTAATTTGACCTCTATTAAAAGTGCATATAAGTTATATGCAATAATTTAAAAATTAAAATATTTTATTGCTATTTGTTAAAATAAATCTTATAAAATTGATTGTATATAAAAAGTATATAAATCTGTAATAAAATTGTGAGGCATAACATTAAACTCTATTTCTTTATCTCATAATTTTACTACATATAAATTCGAACCCCCTCCCCGCAGAATGGTCAGCCAAGGAGCAGTACCTCCGCCAGGTCCTGCAGCTGCAGAGTTTCAACAGAGAGGCTGACCAGATTGACGCCTCCTCGGGAGCTCATGAGGCCTTCCTGGATTACAAACATTGTGGGGTGAGTGTTGTAGGAGAGAATAATGTTTAGACACTTACATAAACAAAGGCTGAAGAACAAAGGTTTTTTTATATAGCATGATAGTGAACTTCATTTAGTGGTCTTTATCCGTAATAGTAGTAAGAACATAGTATCAAGACTACGTTTTCGGTCGTATGTTTCTTCTTTTTTTTTCTTTTTTTTTTTAATTTCACGCTGTATCCCACATATAGCAGGGTAAACAGGGGGAACCTGAGAACCATAGCGTTAAGACATTCCGTTCTCTTACAACAATTCCGTTCCCCACTTTCCGCCAAATTGAGGCATTGCGTGTTTAGTGGCGGAACTCAACGCCGCGCTTTGCCTTGTTACAAAACCCAGGAAATCAAAATACTAACATTTCCTGGCGTGGGAATCGAACCCACAACCGTGTTTACAGTCGCACGCTTGTGCCGCTGCGCCACGACAGGCGTATGTTTCTTCTTAAATTTAATATTAGTTAACACATTCGAGCCCTGCTAATTTTCTAAAATTCAATTCTGAGTATCGGCAAATGTAATGAAATTCTGAAGCTGGTTGCTGCAAACTTTATTGTCAAGGGGAGGATAAAAAGTATAAAATTTACTTTGAAATATCTATGTTGTAAATATAATATAATAATTTGAAATGACGTGAATTCATGTCAGCGTCCGCGAATGTGTTAAATACCGAAACTCGACACTGCGATTTGTTTTATCAGAATGGGGAAATGAAAATATTTTTTATGTCCGAACAGTCGTCAGTGGACGAGGCAGAGGCGCTGCTCAAGCGTCACGAGGAGCTGGAGGCGCGCCTGGCGGCGCAGGACGACAGGCTCTCCGCCTTCGCGCAGAGAGCTGACACACTCGCCAGACTCGACCCTCCGCATTACGCTAAGGAACAGTACGTATACACATATATGTCATGAAAAAAATATAATTTCAAATATTTAAAAGTCGTCTTAAAGAATATCTATTTAATTTAGAACATTAATATATCCTTGTCCGTTTATGTATATACTTTGTTATGTATGTAAGTATATATGTATATGTTTTATACTATTATTCA
>JAKGSA010002630.1:4821-15128 GCA_033558755.1 Philaethria dido
TGGGGTCCTTTTTCGTGCTTCCCCCTTGGTATCAAAAAAAAAAAAAAAAAAAAAAAACTTAAAACATTCCACGTTATTTAAACACTACATTTTTTTTAGGAAGTCAAGTAACAAATATCAAGGTGCCTATTGCATTGCGACAACTTAAACATTGACGTAGTACCATAAAAAAGTAACACAACATATGCAAGAAACATTTTCTTTTATTCATAATCAATTTTTAAATCAACTTGGCTTAAAAATGTTTTTCAAATACACCATACGGTGTATATACTTAAAACAAATATTTTGATGTGATTTAGAAGTCAGATTCTTTATATAGATAGGTTTCTTTTTAATAGATGCCACATTAATGCTATGAAGTTATACTTATTACAATATTTTTATGATGTACGAATTACGAATATCAAAGGTTAATAATATTGCAGCTGCCAAAGGAGATAATAAAACTTGGAGCTGAAAATATATAATATAATTGTTTGATTGTCATATTAATACACACTTGAACTCGTCGCGTGCAGTAAAAAACTAGCGACACGATTTAACTTCGTCCGAATATGAACACGACTAACAAAGCTAATAATTTAAAAATATAAAATGTTATGAAAATATTTTCGAAACATAATAAACACTTTTGAAACAAAGCACGTTTATTCCAGAATTAATATGATCTCTGAAACTACGACTCCTAAAATTTATCATTCTGTTCATATATAAGTATTAAAAAAATATTTCTGATAATTTTAATTAAATATATAAGAAAAAAAAGATGAAAATTTCTCAGTAGAAACTTTTTTTTTTTTTTTTATTGATAACGGACGGCAAACGAGCAGAAGGACCACCTGATGGTAAGTGGTTACCTTCGCCCATAGACATCTACAACACCAGAGATGTTGTAGATGCGTTGCCAACCTAGAGGATACTGATGTAAGGGGGGACAATGTAGTAGTCCACTATCAGAACCACCACATTTTGGGGAAAGGATGGGTGGGAAAGGGGAAAATCTGGCTTACATGCCATCGAACCGGAACACATCATTAGATATTTGGCGGTTCGTCTTTGACATGATAGTGGTCGCGAGCCAGTCGGAGGACGAACCTCCTACCACCTAACTAACCTAACTATGATTTATTTCGCAATAATTTATTAATTAAACATTTTTAATATGGAGCACCTACTCATACATATTTATGTTGACATATATTTTATATTGCTCTTGAATATTCAATTGTACGCATAATTTACAGACAAAGTAACAAATACATATAAGGTTAATCACAACCAATCTATGTACTGAACTATTGCATATTATATGTAGGTATATTATACACTAGTTGTTGCCTGCAAACTACATACTATGATATTATAGTTGTTCGTTGCCGGGTTACACAAGCCCTGCATCTGCGGCATTGAATTTCGTATCCCTTTATTTTCAGTCACTCTAGAACGCAGTCCTTACTGTTGTCAAATATTTATAGTGCGTTTAAATATTGCTTAACGAAATTAAAAAAATTAAAAAAATGTTTGTCTTTATTAAAAAAAATCAAATGTTAATAAAATGTGTCCTATGTCCTTTTCCATACCACAAAGAATGTATATACAAAGTTTCATGATAATCAGTTCAGGGGTTTTGACGTAAAAGCGTTCCAAACAAACTTACATTCACATTTATAATATTAGTAAGAATAAGGATTCTATCACATACCTAATAAATCAAATTCATCGTTATAATAAATTAAAATGAAAGGAAAAAGAAATGAAGTGTAGGAGGCTTTTTAGATTTAACTAATGGTCCAACAGTTTTCATAACAACATCACTGTAAAGCTCAACTTATAGTTACGTTGAAATCAAACTATTATAAAATAGAACATTATAATATCTATCTATACACACTAATCTTATTACTAAGTTATACGTAGTAGCAGTGCAAATTTTTCTTTATAAATAAATATTAATTAAATTACAAGTAATATTTTTATAGCTATAGGGGAACAGATGGACATATGTACCTACATACATACCGGTCAAAATCATAAGCTTTTTTTTTTTTATGGATACCGGATGGCAAACGAGCAGAAGGACCGCCTGATGGTAAGTGGTTACTTTCGCCCATGAACATCTACAACACAATAGATGTACTAGATGCGTTGCCAACCTAGAGGATACAGATGGAAAGGGAGGATAATGTAGTAGTCCGCTATCGGAACCACCACATTTTGGGGAAAGGATGGGTGGGAAAGGGGAAAAACCTGGCTTACATGCCATCGAACCGGAACACATCATAAGATATTTGGCGGTTCGTCTTTGACATGATAGTGGTCGCGAGCCAGACGGAGGACGAACCTCCTACCACCAAACGAAAATTCCTTCGATTCACAATAGTCCAGTAAAAATTCTATCGACAGTCTTAACGAGTACCTAACGAGATAAGAATTTTATAAATTATCACTTTATCTAGTATTGAGAAAATATGTCACCTGCCTAAAGGTTTGTTACATTGTATATAATTTATACACCTTGTTAACAACAAGGACAAATAAACAGCGTGCACCACGTTTTGTTTCCCTTCTGAGATTATTATTCAAGTGCTTATTACCATTGCAAGTTCGATTCGGCCGGTTATTTTTTGCCAAATATGTGAATGGGTATAATATCTTCGACAAGGTTAAGTGAATGATACAAGCTTATAAACAAGTTTCTTATGAATTTCGCGTAAGTTTATGTGCGTGTTTTTCTTAATATATACATAAATGTGTATTCAAAAAATGAGTGCTCTAGTGTGTTTACAAAAATTCTACAATATCCTCGGATATAAAAATTTGTAAGTAATTAATATTTTTTGCTTAAAAATAATTAAAATACTGACTGCCACTCCAGGAAATGTAAAATTTAGTATTTTCATTTCTTGGGTTTGATAACAAGGCAAAGCGCGGCGTTGAGTTCCCCCACTCAACACGCAATGCCTCAATTTGGCGGAAAGTGGGGAACGGAATTGTTGAAAGAGAATGGAGTGTCTTACACTACTTTACACTAGTTTCTCTGGTTCCCTCTGCCTACCCGCTACATGCGGGATACAGCGTGAAGTTAAAAACAAAATAATAATAATAAAAATATCTGTTAAAATTAAATTCTTTTTATTAACAAAATTCAACTTAATAAAATAAAACTTAATATTTAACTACAAATATATTTTACAGAATAAATAAAATACAAATAGTGTCGTTCTCTATAACAAGTAAAAATTATGCCCAGTCTACGATTGATATTGAAGATGTGAAAAGGTTTTCTGCGCGTGTGAACGCGTGGTGGATGGTGGATGGTCCATATAAAGCGTTACATAGTATGAATCCCTTACGGTAAAGAACAAAGATAAATTATTATTATTATTTAATATATTTTTATAGTAAAGATAAATTATTATTATTATTTAATATATTTTTATAGTAATAATTGTTAGTAATGAAGTCACAAAAATTATTTAAAGAGCTTAATATAATATTATAAAGTTAGATGAGTAATTATCACTCAGCACGCAACGCCTCAATTCGGTGGAAAGTGGGGAACGGAAATGTTAAAAGAGAACGGAGTATCTTAACACAAGGTTTTTTTGGTGGTAGGAGGTTTTTTTGGTGGTAGGAGGTTCGTCCTCCGTCTGGCTCGCGACCACTATCATGTCAAAGACGAACCGCCAAATATCTTATGATGTGTTCCGGTTCGATAGCATGTAAGCCAGGTTTTCCCCTATCCCACCCATCCTTTCTCTAAAATGTAGTGGTTCCGATAGCGGACTACTGCATTGTCCTCCCCTTCCATTTGTACCCTCTAGGTTGGCAACGCATCTACAACGCCTCTGGTGTTGTAGATGTTCATGGGCGAAGGTAACCACTTACCATCAGGTGGTCCTTCTGCGCGTTTGCCATCAGTTATCCATAAAAAAAAAAAAAAGGTTCTCAGATTCCCTCTACCCTACCCTGTAATGTGCGGGATACAGCGTGAAGCTCAAAAAATAAAAACGATGAATAATAACATTTGAACGTTGTACTTTGGCTTTAAACTCGCATCTTATTAGTATTCGTTTAAGCGTTTAAATCTATTTATAAGTATATTATAAATAGTATCATATTATACCTCTCTAGTTTACCTCGCGCACGTTTTGTGCTGGTACATATTAAATATGTGTCCGACAGGCTTGCATGCATTAAGGCAAAAAATTGCTGCCTAAAAAGAAATAAAAATATATAATAATATTCTATATCAATTTACGTTTCATTTAAAACTGTTGATCATAATATTCATATATTAACGATATAGGTGCATATTTCCTGTTACAATTAATATTTTACGAGTTAACAACTTTTTAAATGTCATAATAATAAATATTTTTCTTATTTCAGTGACTTATCTAAGGCTTAGGCAACTTAGAAATGAAAAACTCAATAGTATAAAAAAGTATCGATATTGGTTTGTTTGATATAATTCAATTCATTAAAAGTTATTAATTAAAAATTACGCCTGTCGTGGCGCAGAGGCGTGCGACTGTAAACGCGACAGGTTGTGGGACTGCCACTCTTGGAAATGAAAATTCCAAATAACATTTAGTATTATCATTTTCTGCGTCTGATAACAAGGGAAAGCGCAGCATTGAGTTCCGCCACTCAGCGCGCAATGTCAAAATCCGGCGGAAAGTGGGGAAGAAATTGTTGAAAGAGAACAGAGTGTCTTAACACTAGGTTCTCAGGTTCCCTTTGCTTACCCTGCTATATGCGGGATACAGCGTGAAGCTAAAATAAAACAATTTGTAATAAAAACATAAATGAGCCAGATATTTTTTGATGATTAAAATAGTTATAACCTAGATTAACACGAGAGACACACTATTTTCCCCATTTTCCTCCCATTTAGAGACCCCACATGTGGTAACATCTATCGCCATGCTTTGCGTTACTAGATTCAGGAAAAAATAAAAAAAATATTGCAAGTATTACACTCACATAATATATTCTCAGTGATTATGTGAGGTCGAACCCACAACTATTGTGTGTATAGTTAGAAACTACTCCACTGCCCTAAAATGACGTTAAGTCCGTATCTACATAAGAAGAGGACCACTTTGGATGCTGTATTAAGATTCGTACCGATGAAATTTATTATTATGTAAATTAATTGCAGAATCCCGTTTATCGTAGACGGTCTAGTTAAAAAATCGCCAAATGAAAATATTTCATCCATTTTGAATGGGAAAAAAATTCTAGACGTCGGTTGCGGAGGCGGAATTCTTTCTGAGGTATTTATTAAATGAAAACATGTCATGTAATATATAATAAAGTCATGTAAGAACATATATTATTTACATCTTATCCAATGGGTATAGTAATAACTATTACAAGCATCTTAACCAGGGACGTTGCGTATACTGATTTTTTTACATCTACTAATAAGCAAGCAAATTATATTATTCATTACTGATGAAAATAGGCTGATATTGGTTAAGAGTTAAACAAAAACATCTTAAGAAGCCTTTTATTTACTATATAAGCAGATAATAGCCAGTTGTTGATCCTCTATCTCCCCTATTAAAGATAGAAGTATAGTATGTAAGAGAAATAGTTAAACGTTTATTTTCTATGTTGGCATTTATTTTTCGAGATAATTTTGCAACATTCCATATATTATTTTTTTGAAGTAACAAAATATATATCTTTTTACAATTTAACGCATGTCTCGTATTTTTCACAGGATAAGTACACAGAATGAAATGAATATTTGTCCAGATACGTCTATTTTAAAAATAAAAATCTTCAAATTAATAACTTACTACTAATTTCATAATGAACATTAAATATTATGGTACATTTTTAGGCCTTAGCTAAATTAGGAGCTGAAGTAACTGGAGTTGATGCAAGCGAAGAACTAATTAGCGTTGCAAAAGCTCACTCTTCTAGTAACAAAGACTTAGAAAATAACATACCTTCCTACTACTGTACCACAATAGAGGTGAGTTACCCTTACATTAAAATGATGAGAAAAAAGTGCTATAACGATTGTTAAAAGAAATATTTCTCTATAATTTACTATATTTTTTCTTGCTTAATATAAGCTTACATATAGAGTGTCGGATTTATACACTTTCAAGGTAAAGAATTAGGTTTCTGCCGACTATGTTTTATGCCGCTCTAGGCTATTCAGCCTACTCAGCGTGCTGGTAAATCGGCCATTGCACATATAACGAATAAATCTCATAATTTATTTATACTTGTAATTATTATTTCACCTTAGTATAGTCTCCTACAAGTTAAACAGAAATTTTACTACTACCGACGTACCAAATTTCCAAAGCCGCATGTATGTCTTTGAAAACCAGAGAAGTATTTCAAACATAAAAGTTCACCCAAGGATTTCTTTATTGTTGTGCGTTTATGCCAGATACGTGACCATTAGTTATTATCATTTCCTCTGTATAATATGGTAATTATGTTTATTCAAAAATATCTATGTAAATTCATATTATATAGGTGTATATATTTTCAGGAACACGCCCTAAGCAATAGCGAAAAATATGATGCTGTCGTAGCTTCGGAAATAATAGAGCATGTTATGAATAAAGAATTATTTGTGCAATCGTGTGTTAACGCTACTAAACCAAATGGAAAAGTATTTATCACAACACCAAGTAAAACAAGATTTGCACAATTTAGTATAATATTCTTATATGAAGATATATTTAAAGTGATACGCAAAAATACTCATCAATATGATAAGTTTATTTCACCGAAAGAACTCGAAAATATGCTAAAAAGTAGTAAGTTACCGTTTATCTAGTAGTAGTCTAGTAGTAGTTAGTCTAGTTTTGTGTAAACCTAATCTTCCTAGAGTCCATAACTCTGTGTCACTAAAAACCTAGTGCTGTAGGCCTAGTGGTGTGGCATTAAGTTTCCTGACAATCGGGTATAGGCGACATCATCATTCAAACCCACTGAAGACAATCATTCTAATTTTTAAACCGGGTAAAGCCCAATTTTAAACGATACTTTTAAAAAATGACATTATACATAAGTTACTTTATACATATGTACCCTTTAATTTAATTTTATTAATACATATTTTTATAGATAACTGTGCTACGGAATTAGTACGAGGTTTCAACTATCGTCCCTTAGCAAACAAATGGTATTGGACTAACCACAAACTATTCATGTTCGCCATGCAAGCCATTAAGCTTAAGTAGATTTTAATACTCAAATATATTGTACCTATATACATTTATTTTATATAGTTTTATATACTTTGTTGAAAACTTAGAGAATATCATTGTATAAAATTATAATTACTATGTATCTTGTAATTATAAATAAATATTTAAGACTTCTTATCATTAATTACCACTGTTGTTTTATTAACGTAATTGGTAATATAATTATGGATTAAATTTTTATAAAAAAGTATGAAATGCCCCACTACAAGCAGTGCTCGCAAGCCGAGGTTCGGCCTCGCAAGAGGCGCCCCTGTGACACTGCAGTTCTAAGTTGATGGTCCTCCTTCCGAGGAGGCCAAGCCAGGGTCAGAGCTCTTCAAGCTCGGCCCTCCACAAAACCCGGTGACGCTGTCGAGGCCAACAGGGCCAACAGCATACTACACAGACGAGAAAAAAAAAAAAAAAAAAAGGTATGAAATTTATGTCCTTTCATTTTACGAAATTTCTATTTAGGAATGTTATCATAAGCAAGTGTATTGAAGTTTCGTATTTCTTTCATTTTATTTTTACAGTTGTCTCAGTTATATAATATAAATATTACTTTTATATATATTATTTAACTATATTTTAAAATTTATTTCCTATTTTTTTCGCGTGGCAATTTGCAACACTGAAGTAGCAATTAGCAAAACGAAAATGTCACAATGACATTCTGGTAAAGAAAATTTTGCATTGTACAGTATTATAATTAAAGAACTGAACTAAACTGTATTGTACAGCGCCCTTGCAACTTCGTACAGTTCTAAAAGATAATACACTTTTAATAAAAAACAAGAAAATCTTAAATCTAGAGCTATTTCACTATGTTATATGATGCTTAACTTAAAATTGTATAACTGTGTATATGTGTAGCAAAGATTAAACATGCTAAAGAATATATAACGTATTACTATAAAAACAGGTTACAGTTATTCTTTTTGGATAGAATTAAACATGAATTCATCAATACTTAGGTATATGAGAATAACATATCCTGCCATTGTGTAAGTTATTTGATCCTTATTTATTTTATCAAACTTTTTTATGTACTTTACTATATAATCACATTTATTTTAGCAAGCCATGTATAAACAAAGCATTACCTAAACAAATAACAACTTCAACTAACTTCATAGTAAATAATAAAACAGCTCCAAGAACAACTGTAGATGCAACTCATGTAGAAAAACATACACAATTAGTAAAAGAATGGTGGAATCCAAATGGCCCTATGATAGCTCTGCATAGTTATAATTTAGTAAGGTAAATTATATTTGTATTATAATTCAAAGTAAACATTTATTCCATTAATATATAATAATTTTACAATTTATCAGAGTGCCTTTTATAAGAGATGGATTAGTTCCCCCTTCATTAGAAAGAAGAAACATTTTACCGCTGACAAATAAAACAATATTAGATGTTGGATGTGGAGGAGGCATTCTATCAGAGGTACAATATAAAATGGATTTTTTTATTATTAAGTTCAATTAGTAAATAATTAACTTTCGATTTTAAGGCTTGTGTCTTTAAATTGAAAACTAATGGATAAATGCGATGTATCTCCATTTTGGTTTTTGGCATTTCTACACATAAATGATAATTTAAGTGCATATAAATTAATAAATTATATAATGTTAAATTACAATTTTTTTCTGTTTCAAATTTTAAAAGTAAACACAAACCTTACGTTCAGTTTTCCAATTTTTTAATTACAATTTTATTATAATGATAGTTAGTAATTTAAAGTCCTTTAACACCTACTTATTCATATTTAGTACAAAACTTTTAACTCATTAAGTTTTTCGTAAAAAATATAACCGTAACTAATCTTCATGGTATCAACGAATATAATCTTGAATTATAATATATTTACTTTCAATTATTTTAGGCCTTAGCAAGACTGGGTGCAAATGTAACAGGAATAGACGCTAGTAAGGAACTTGTACAATTGGCAACAGATCACAGCCAAATAGATCCAAAAATAAGCAATAATAAACCCTTATATAAGTGTGAAACTATTGAGGTACATAAACATACATATTTTATTTTTAAGAGGACAGTATGTTTTTTTATGTGTTACTGCGTAACTTTACTGAGGAAACCAATTTTCATGATTGTTTTTTTGTATGACAGCATAGTGTCTTATGTGGTCTTATTTAAACTTAGTTAAAATCTGATAAGTGATTATTGAGTTACTTGAAATAATTTTACTTTATATTAAATTTTATTTGAAGTTGGTTTACATTTTTTTAAAAAAATCTTTATTATTAGTGTATTAAATAAAATTTTAAATTTACAATTTAATGTGATAACGCCTGTCGTGGCGTAGAGGCACAAGCGTGTGACTGTAAATGCGACAGTTTGTGGGTTCGATTCCCACTCCAGGAAATGTAAAGCTTAGTATTTTCATTTTCTGGGTTTGGTAACAAGGCAAATTGCGGCGTTGAGTTCCGCCACTCAACACGCAATACCTCAAATTCAGCAGAAAGTGGGGAACGGAACTGTTGAAAGAGAACGGAGTGTCTTAACACTATGTTCTCAGGTTCCCTCTGCCTACCCTGCTATATGCAAGATACAGCGTGAAGCTACGTATATATGTATGTATGTATGTGATAATTAGAAGTTTTAATTTAAAGTATATAATTATTTAAATCATATTTCTAATTCCAGGATCATTCAAAAGAACATACAGATCACTATGATGCAGTTGTGGCATCGGAAATATTAGAACATGTAGCAGATAAAGAGCTATTTATTAAATCCTGTGTACAAGCCCTGAAACCCGGTGGCAAAATATTTATAACAACACCAAACAAATCTAGACTTACTCAGTTTTTAGGCATATGTGTCGCTGAATATTTGCTAAAATCTGTTCCAAAAGGCACACATGAGTATGAAAAGTTCTCAACTCCTAATGAGGTTACATTTTTGTTGGAAAGAAGTAAGAAATCAATTTTATAATTTTAAATTGATAATTGAAATTTTACTTATTTTTTTGCCTTTTATTAATATTTTACTTACTTTTGGTTTTTTATATTAAGTTACTTAGGTAATACGTTTTTTCTCTAACAA